>JAAGEH010000013.1:10845921-10930850 GCA_011751065.1 Lasiurus cinereus | reverse complement strand
CCCCCCCCCCCCCCCCCCCGTATGAGTTTTGGCTGGACCTGGGGTTTAGTGTCATAGGATAAGGTGTTCAATGACATTGGGAGTCTCCATCTCCCTCCCACCAGAGAAAGCCAGCCAGGTGCTCCAGAATCCTCTCTCTCCACACGCCTGTCTCCGTACCTCAGCTTTTTGCAGCTCCTCTGGGTCTCTGTGAGCCCCTCTCTTTCCTTCTAGTTGTAGAATTTCTACTCAGCCAGCTTTCCTGTGGTTCTGGATGATGTCCGTTCTGTCTTTTAGTTGTAGTTTTTAAATTGTGCAAGGCAGGAGTGTAGGTGTTTACCTATGCCGCCCTCTTGGATTCTCCTCAGCCTTTTATTATATAGGATTATTATATAGGATATACACTGAGTGGCCAGATTATTACGTGTTCAGAGATCATAATAATCTGGCCACTCAGTGTATATACATACAGCTCTTGCTGGCGCCAATTGTACACATGTGTTTTGATCTGTCATTGTTGATCATGAATTTGGTTGACACTTCTATAATAGAGAAAGGGGAATAGTGATATTAAAACATTTCTTCTAATTAATTTCCTTTCAATGTGCATAAATTTGTGCACTGGGCCACTACTATTATAATAACTATGCATGGTGTTAGATGATCACTTTGTAAATTATATAAATGTCCACTCACTGGGCTGTGTATCTGAAACTATGCCAACTTTAATTAGAAAATAAAAATATTATTAAAATAAAAAAGGGTACAAGAAGAGGAATAATTTTTCATCCTAACCATTAATCCTTTTTTTTACCTTGCAAAGGCCAAAATACATTCAATCAAAAAAAAAAGCTTTATTTTAAATCCTGTTAACAGAGAGACTGAGCTACATATTTAACTTACTCCCTCCTAATCCCATTAAAGTGAACTAAAAGATGGGTATAAATTGACAAGGATGAAGAGAGCAGTCAAAAGATATAAACACAATTTTGTATAAGGAAAACAAGTGATAACTGAATTAGCAGAATTGAAAATGTAAATTATACCTAATAGGACAAATAACAAGAAGCAATAAGCCAACTTATACTATAGAATCTTAGAGAAGAGCAGAGATTTCCTCTCTGGACAGAACAAACCCGATAGGCTGAACTCACAGACAGCAAACATAGTGGAAGGCAGGGATCAAGTATCATACTGCTGATGGAGGATTAAATAAATGTCTGTAAATGACTGGAAAGACTCCAACTCCCTTATTTTCTCTGGGTTACGAGAAGTAGGGCATACCACCACTCTGCCCACATAACTCCAGGCAGGAGAATGAATGAAAGATTTCTTTATTAAAAACTGATCAGTCCAAGAGAAATGCATGTATACAGAACTTCCTATTGTTTTTAGTGTCTCCCTGTTAAATATAAATGGATAGCTGAAGATTAGTGGACATTTGGGGCATGTTTCTTACTTGAAAAAAAAAAAGACCAAAACAAAACCACTAAAGTAAGAAATTTGGAATAAACAGCAATAAGGAAGGAAGAAGAGAACCTCAAAAAAATTTAATTTCTATTCTTATAGCTAAACAGTATAGCTGTAAAAAAAATACATAGCAGCACAATTTACCATAGCTAAGATTTGGAAACAGACTAAATGCCCATCAGCAGATGAGTGGATCAGAAAACTGTGGTACATCTACACAATGGAATACTAAGCTGCTATAAAAAATAAAGAACTCCTACCATTTGCAATAGCATGGATGGATCTGGAGAGCATTATGCGAAGTGAAATAAGCCAGTCAGAGAAAGATAAATATCACATGATCTCCCTCATTTGCAGATTATAATGAACAACATAAACTGATGAACAAAAACAGACCCAGAGACAGAAGCATCGATCAGACCGTCAAACCTCAAAGGGATGGTAGGGGAGGGTGGTGGTATGGAGGAGAGATGAACTAAAAGACTTGAATGTATGCATATAAGCAGAACCAATGGACAGAGATAGCAGGGAGGCGAGGGTATGTACTGGAGTGGAGTGGGAGGGCAATGGGGGGATATGGACACATATGTAATACCTTAGTCAATAAAAAAATCAATTAAAAATACATAGACTAGTAAAGAAATAATACAAGAAAACCTCCCATTAAAGGAGAATTCAAATTTCTAGATTGAAAGGACAAGCCAAGCACAATAAATGAGAAAAGACCCATAACAAGGTGCATTGCTATGAAATTAAATAACACTTTGGGACAATGAAAAGATTCTAAAAGTTTCCAGAAGAAAAAAAAATAAAAAAGGAGAAAAAAATGTAAAAGTTTCCAGAGGGAAAAATACAGGTAAAATAAAAAACCATCACAAATTATAATGGACTTCTTAACAGCAACAATGGAAAAAGAAGACAATGGAGCAGTCTTCAAAATTCTGGAAAAAAATTCCATTGTAGAATTCTAAATCTAGCCAAATTAACAAGTGTAAGAAGAACAACAAAAAGTATTTGTAGGCATGCAACTGCTTAAAACATTTTCCTTTCATGTACACTTTCTTAGAAAGTTATTATGGTTTGTATTCTACAAAAAGGTGTATCACAAGAAAGAGGAAGACATGAGACATGAAACAGATTCCTAGGATGGGTCACAGATCGATGGTTGGGCAGTAGGCCTAGAGCAGTGGTTGGCTAACTCATTAGTCAATAGAGCGGCAAACCATGGATCACGAGCTGCAGTTTGCTGACCACTGGCCTGAAGAAAGCAAACCAGGATAAAAGATTTCAGGAGGGTTGTCTTAAAAAAGGGATTGATGCCAAAACTGATTTGGCTCAGTGGATAGAGTATTGGCCTGCGGACTGAGGGGTCCCAGGTTGGATTCTAGTCAAGGGCATGTACCTTGGTTGCGAGCACATTCCCAGTAGGGGGCGTGCAGGAAGCGGCTGATTGATGTCTCTCTCATCGATGTTTCTCTCTATCCCTCTCCCTTCCTCTGTAAAAAAATCAATAAAATATATTTTAAAAATAAATAAAGGGATTGATAAATTATTTGGTATAGTTGACCACACTGAGAGGAGTTTCATCATTCTGTTAAGTTTGGAGATAAACTATTAACAGGTACATAGAAGACTAAATAAATGAAAAAATGAGATTATTATAGTCGGTCAAAGATGGTACCTATGGGTAGATGCTGAGCTCATATTTTTGCAAGAATATATCAAATGTACACCTGTATTTAGATCAAATCCTCCTAAGGAAAAAAACTGAGCCAACTTAAGTGCCTCTGCACAATAAATGAGAGTGACTACCCAGAAGACGTTGGGGAACCACGAGGGCTCTCTTGGAACAGAGAAAACAACCCAGTACTGGAGAAATGGGTGGGCCCCATTGTTAACATTTTCCCTAAACCTGGATAGCAGGTGGGAGCTCCATCCAGGTTCTCTGGCAGACCTGCAGGGTGCTATAGCATGTTCCCAGCTACCCTTACTTGAGCTAGACCCAGCAGAAATAGGAGAGTACCAAAGTGTGCACACAAGGGGACCATCTAATCCAGCAGGTGCAGATGCTTAGTGCTTCCACTTGGCTACACACACAAGGGGTTCTCCTACCTGGAGAAAGTATGGAGTCAACAGAATATTGTAGTACTCACTTGCAGGCTGACCTGTCCAAAGACAGTGTGGAGATAGTGGGGTGCTACTGTGTGCTCATGAGGGGTTCTCACTCCTAGAAAGAATGGGGAGCTAACAAAACACTACGGTGTCCACACACAGGACTGTCCATTCCAAAGAAATTGCAGAGTTAGTGGGGCACCACTGCATGCATAAGTGGGGCTGCCCAACCAGAAGAAAGTGTGGAGTCAGAAAACCTGTGTGGTACCCACATACCAAACTGCCCCATGTGGAGTGAGTGGGATGCTACTGTGCACCCACCCATGGCAGGAGCTCCTGCAACTGTCCAGGAGAGATTTCAGAAATACCAGTGTTGCTATGTGCACCCATGCATGGCTGCCTCAATAGGAGAAAGGGCCTAGCTAGAAGGACATTAAACTGCAGAGTGGCCCCGCCTAGAGCCCGCTCTGACTTAGGATAATTTAAGCAACAGGGCATGCACACAGGGCTCCCTTGCAAGGAGCTGTACTGCTCAGAAAGGGAGCAGAACTAGCAAAGTGCTGAGGTGTGTACACAGAAGCCTGCCCCAATGGGAGAGGGAGTGGATTAGGTGGGGTCTAAAGATGCAAGCTCAAAAAGCAACCCTGCACAGACCCAGCTCAGATCACAGCTAATTAAAGCAACAAGGCACTCCAAGAGCCCAGGGAGCAGCCCCATGTACATCAGGTAACCCCACCCAGATAATAAGGACAAGGAAGCAAGCACACAGCAGGCTACTACACCCAGACACACACCTTCAGCCCAGGTGATGCATCAGGCGCCACACATACCTGCCCCAACAAGCACCTGCCTGCCAAAACTATTAAATACAAAATCTACTCAGAAACTATTCTTTCAGACTGAGAAAGATACTTATTCTATCAAACTCACAGTAATAAAGACAAACAAAATGGGAAGACAGAAGGATATGCCTCAAATAAAGGAACAAGGAGAAACCATAATGAAATGGAGATAAACAATTTGCTTGATAAAGAATTCGAAGAAACGGCCATAAGGATGCTCAACAAACTTGTGACTATTATAAAAACTTCCTCAAACTCTTCAACAAATAGATAGAAAATGTAAAGAACGAATCAGATATGAATATAATAGGTGAAATAAAAAATACATTAAAGGAATAAACAGCAAAGTAGTTAAAATACAAGAATGGATTAGTGACCTGGGTGACAAATTAGTGGAAATCATCCAATAAGAACAGTAAAATGAAAAAAGAATTTCAAGAAACAAAGATGGCAGCATAGGTGAATACCTAAACTGCTGACTCGCACAATTTCAAAACTACAGCTAAAAGACAAAACGGACGGCAACCAGAACCACAGGAAAGCAGGCTGAGTGGAAATTCTACAACTAGAAGTAAAGAGAGCTGCTCATGAAGACTCAGAGGAGCTATAAAAAGCAGAGGTTAGGAGACACGCACGTGGAGAGGTTGGGCGGCGGAGTGCCTGGTTGGTTCCTTTAGCAGGAAGGAGAAGAAAACTCCTGACTGCACTGAACCCCACTTCTGACTGCACTGAACCCCTGTTCTGGGCAAGACTCATACAGGGTTGGGGGAGTCTGGACTATCATGAAAAGGAAGGAGTGCACAAAACTTAGGGGAGTCACGAAAGGTAGAGGTCTGGAGGCACATGCAGAGGACTGACTGCTGATTGTGCCCTGGGCTTTCTCTAGCAGGAGGAAAACAGAACCTCCCAACTGCACTGAAATCCAGGTTCGATTGCAATGAATCCCAGTTTCGGGCGAGACTCTGGGGACCCAGACTCATACGGGTTCCCGGAGCGCACAGAAACTCTGGGGAGCCGGAAAGGGAGAGGTCTGGAGGCGCACGTGTGCGTGCGTACAGAGAGGGCTGCAGCGATTACCAAGGTACACTGAGACCCAGGGGCCACCATGTAGGGCAGGGTTGATGGAAAGCCAAGGCTGTCTGCTCAGGCCTGAGACTGCACCACATCCGAGCGCAGCACAGAGGCCTTTGCAATCTGGCAATTCTTAAGGCTGAGTCCAGCACAGAAGTTCTCCAGGTGTAGACACAGCTGATCCTCACAACAAATGAATCTAAAAATCAAGTGAATTGAAAATCTGATGAACAGAATAAACTGGTGAATATAATAGAATCAGGGGCATAGAAAGGAGTAGACTGATAATTCTCAGGGGGAAAGAGGTGAGGAGGGTGCAGGGAGAGACTGGACAAAAATCATACACCTATGGATGAGGTCAATGGTGGTGGGAGGTAAGGGCAGAGGGTGGGGTGGGAGCCGGGTGGAAGGGAGCTATGGGGGGAAAAAAAGAACAATTGTAATAATCTGAACAATAAAGATTTATTTAAAAAAAGAATTTCAAAAATGAGGATAGTATGAGATCTCTGGAGTAACACCAAGAACACTAATATTTGCATTATAGGGATTCCAGAGGAGAAGAGAAGAGAGAAAGGGGCAAGAATTTATTTGAATAAATAATATCTGAAAATTTTCTTAATCTAGGTAAGGAAACAGATATTCAGGTTCAGGAAATACAGAGAGTCCCAAGTAAGATGAACCCAAAGAGATTCATGCTAAGACATACTCTAATGAAAATGGCAAAAGTTAAAGACAAAGAATAATTATAAAGGCAGAAAACAAACAAACAAAAAACCAAACAAGTCACAGACAAGGTAACTCCACAAGACTATCATCTGATTTCTCAAAAGCAACTTTATTGGCCAGAAGGGAATGGCAAGATATATTTAAAGTGTTCCAAGATAGGAATCTAAACACTAGAATACTTTTATCCAGCAAGTTTATTACATTCAACCCTCAGTTCTCAAATGTCTCCCATCTCCAACAATTTGCTTTTCAACCTGACAACACTTTTAAGTCTCTTACGTGATAAGGAGAGAATGGGAGAGAGTGTGAGTTAGTTTACCACTAAAGCTCATGTTAACATCTCAGGAAATTGTCCTATGAATATTTTGGTGTTATTTTGCTTTTGTTGCTGCTTATTATTTTTTCATTTTTACTGTGCATTTCATAACATTTTTGTTAAATTTTCATTTACATTTCATGTCCCTTTTGCATCTAAAGTGTTTATTTGTAAATTAAATATTACATTAGATAGGTGTTGTACATAAGAAAGGTTAAAACATGAAATCATTGGGGGGGTCTGAAATGGATTAATTCAATTTACATTATTTCTAATGGGAATAATGATTCCATTTTCGAACAGCCTTCCAAAATGAATTAAATTACAGAACCAAGGTTTCATTGTATTTAGAACTGATGGAGAGATAAAGGATTTCCCAGACATGCAAAAACTGAAGGAGTTCACCACACAAAATCAGCCTTGCAGAAAAGAACATACTGAGAAATAAGAAATGACAAGAAAGAAGAAAAAAATTTCACTGGTAAAAGTTAATAGGAAGGTTAAAGGAAAACAGCAGCAAAATTAACTATAACTACAATAAATAATCAAGATATACACAAAACAAAAATATATAAAACATGACATCAAAAACAAAAGGGGAGGAAGGAGTACATATGTACTTCTTTTAGAATGCAATTGAACTTAAATGCTCATCAATTTAATATAGACTGTCATAGATATAGATTGATATATATGAATCTTATAGTAACCATAAACCAAAACCATGTCAAAAATATACAAAAAAATGAAGAGAAAGGAATCCAATTGAAACACTAAAGAATACCGACAAATCAGAAAGAGAGCAAAAGAAGAAAAAGAGTAGAAAACCAATAAAAAAATTTGACAAAATGGCAATAAGCACATATTTATCAATGATTAATTTAAATGTAAAGGTTGTAAATATGACAAGCCCACATCTAACATCATAATTAATGGTGAAAAAGAGGAAAGCTTTTTCTCTAAATCAGGAACAAGTCAAAATGTTAAATTAAATAACTATTATTCAACACTAGTGCCTTGGTGCACAGAGTCATGCACATTGAAAGGAAATTAATTAGAAGGTGGCTGGCTGGGCGGGACTGGGCAAAATGGGCTGAACATGCCCTGGAGCCAACCTCCCGAAGTCCCTCCCCAGCTGGCCGCATCTGGGGTGGCACTATGGCTGGAAAGGTGTCTATGGAGTGAGCGGAGTCCCTCTGGCAGGTGAGATCCCTTGGCCTGGCCTGTGGGGATCGGACTGAAACTGGCTCTCTGATATCACATGAGGGGTCCTGGATTGCGAGAGGGTGGTTCTTGAGTAATGCACCCTGAAATTGGGCTCCCTCCTCTACAGTTCCGAGGTGCGTCATCTGAGAACTGCCACTGCCAAGTCACTGCATCTCAGCAGCTTCTGTGTTGAGTGTCTGCTCCCTGCTGGTCAGTGCACATCATACCTACCAGATGGTCAGATGGTCGCTTAGCCTTTTATATATAGAGATAGTTCTAGCCAGAGGAATCGGACAAGAAAAAGAAATAAAAGGCATCCAAATCAGAAAGGAAAAAAGAAAATTGTCACTTGCAGATGACATAATACTGTATATAAAAAACCCTAAAGCATCCACCAAACATTAATAGAATTAATGAAAGAATTCAGTAAAGTAGCAGAATGCAAAATTAATATATGGGAATCTGTGACATTCTTATATACTACTAATAAGCAATCAGGAGAAATAAAGAAAAAATCCCAGTTACAAATGCATCAAAAAGAATAAAATACCCAGGAAAAAACTTAACCAAGGAAGTGAAATACCTGCACGCTGAAAACTATGAGATTAAAGAAAGAAACTGAAGAGGATATAAGTAAATGAAAGGATATACTGTGCTCATGAATTGGAACAATTAATATGGTTTAAATGACCATACTACCCAAAGCAAGTTACAGATTCAATGCAATTGAAATCAAAATACCAATAGCATTCTTCTCAGAACTAGAACAAATAACCTGAAATTGATATAGAACCACAAAAGATCCTGACTAGCCACAGAAGTCTTGAGAAAGAACAAAGTTGGAGGTATCATGATCTCAAACTAAAGTACAAATTTGATTTATAATAATAAAAACATATATTAAAAAGATCATACACATGATCAAGTGGGATTTACTCCAGGGATGCAAGGCTGGTACAATATTTGCAAATAAACATGATATAACACATAAACAAATTGAAAGTAAAAAATCACATGATCACATCAATAGACTCAGAAAAAGCATTCTACAACATCCAATATCCTTTTTGATTAAAAAAAACACAAACCTCTCAGCAAAGTGGGAACAGAGGGAACATATCTCAACATGATAAACCATATATGAGGAAGGTGGCATAAGGTATACACCTATGGGTGCTGTCTCTTGCAACCACACCAAAACTACAACTAAAAGACAGAATGACTATCCCCCCAAATCATGAGAAAGTTGGCGGAGTGGAAGTTCTGCAACTAGAAAAAAAGAAAAAAGTGTATTCAGACCTGGTAGGAAGTGCAGAGGCTCAGAAAGGTAGAGGTATGGAGAGATGCGTGAATTAGGCTGGCTTGCGCTGTTGCTTTTCAATTGGGAGGGAGTTACAAGTTTCTGACTGCCCTGAACTCGTTTCCAGCGAGATTCTGGGGACCCAGAATCATACAGGGAGAAACTTGACTGTCTGCCATTGGGCGGAAAGGGAGGGTGGCTCTCTCGCAGAGTTGCACACTAGAAACATTGTTTACTTCGCTGGGGCTCAGGACACAGGACAGCGAACAGAATGTGGCAGAGAGGACTGACTGGCAGCCACTGCTGTTTGCTATGCCCTAGCCTAGTGACTTCCTGAGACCCCGCCCCGCCCAATTTAGAGAACCACCCAGCAGTGGGGCAACTTTTGCATATGAATGGCCTGCCCTCTGGCAGCTTAACCTAACAAAAATTGCAACTGGGTCAGACAATTCCAAAACTTCCAAACTCTAAGCAAAGAGGAGAAATCAACTCCAAATCTTCCAAACTCCAAGCAAAGAGGAGAAATTGGCAAATCTCCCTGTAACTCCTGCTGAGTGGCCTCAGACACTAGCTGACTTGCACCTCAGACACTAGCTGACTTGCACCTCTCCTTTGAAGATCCAGGAACCAGTGTACCTAGAGGTCAGTGTGAGACAACACCAGATTTCAATACCTCACATACATAAGTGACACACTCAAGAGGCAGACTTGGTGAGCACCAAAGCCCCACTGAAGCAAGTCCTGTCCCATAGGGGTGTCTCCAGCACAACAGTTCTTCCATTAATAGACACAGCTAATCCTCACAGTCAATTGGCCTGGAGGTCAGTTCCTCCCAGTGTACCAATAGCAATCAAGGCTTACCTACAAACAAGACTGTGAACCCAGCCTACAAAAGGGTGCACCAAGAGTGTCCACCATAGGTGATTGGGGAGGCGGAGCTACTGGGCCCTAAAGGACAACTAGCACACAAAGCCACTCCATCAACACTGGGAAGCAGCCAAAATGCAGAGACCAAGAAACATGTCATGAATGAAAGAAATGGGGGAAAGCAAACGACTGGACATAGAGTTCAAAACCACATTTATAAGGTTACTCAAGAATCTTCTACAAACCGCAGATAAACTTAGTGAGACCTCTGAGAAACTTAGTGAGACCTTCAAGGATCTTAATGAGAATACCAAAAAAAAAAAAAAAAGGAAAAGGACCAGTCAGAAATTAAGCATGCACTGTCTGAAATAAAGAATAATACACAGAAATCCAACAGCAGACTAGAGGACCCCAAGAATCAAATCAAAGATCTGAAATGAGGAAGCGAAAAACACCCAACCAGAAAAACAAAAAGAAAAAAGAGTCCAAAAATGTGAAGATAGTGTAAGGAGTCTCTGGGACAACTTCAAGCATACCATCATCGGAATTATGGGGGTTCCAGAAGAAGAGAGAGAGCAAGATACTGAAAACCTACTTGAAGAAATAATGACTGAAAACTTTCCCTACCTGGTGAAAGAAATACTTACAAGTCCAGGAAGCACACAGAACACCAAACAAAAAGAATCCAAAGAGGACCACACCAAGACACATCATAATTAAAATGCCAAGGGCAAAAGACAAAGAGAGAATCTTGAAAGCAGCAAGAGAAAAAAAGTTAGTTACGTACAAGGGAGTACTCATACGACTGTCAGCTGATTTCTCAACAGAAACTATGCAAGCCAGAAAGGAGTGGCAGGAAATATTCAACATGATGAATAGCAAGAATCTACAACTAAGAGTGCTCTGCCCAGCAAAGCTATCATTCAGAATTGAAGGTCAGATAAAAAGCTTCACAGATAAGAAAAAGCTAAAGGAGTTCATCACCACCAAGCCAGGATTATATGAAATGCTAAAGGGTTTTCTTTAAGAAGAGTAAGAAAAATAAAAAGGTAAAGATAAAAATTATGAACAACAAATTGATAACAAATACATACATAACAAGTGAATCTAAAAATCAAGTGAATAAAAAATCAGATGAACAGAATAAACTAGTGAATATAATAGAATTAGGGGCATAGAAAGGAAATGGACTAACAATTCTCGGGGGAAGGGGGAGTGAGGGGTGCAGGAGGAGATTGGACAAAAATCTTATACCTATGGGTGAGGACAGTGGCAAGGGGATGGGGTGTGGGGTGGGGAATCAGGTGGAAGGGAGCTATGTGGGGGTGGAAAGAGGAACATCTGTAATAAACTGAACAATAAAGATTTATTAAAAAAACATATATGACAAACTTACAGCCAATATCATACTCAGTGGGCAAAAACTAAAACCATTTCCCCTAAGAACAGGAACAAGACAGGAATGTCTACTTTCACCACTCTTATTCAACATAGTACTGGAAGTCATAGCCACAGTGATCAGACAAGAAGAAATAAAAGACATCCAAACTGGAAAGGAGGAAGTAAAACTCTCATTATTCACAGAAGACATGATATTGTACATAGAAAATCCCAAAGACTCCATAAAAAAACTACTAGTTTTAATAAATGAATTTAGCAGTGTAGCAGGATACAAAATCAACACACCAAAATTGATGGCTTTTTTTGTACACCAATAATGAATTCTCAGAAAGAGAAACTAAACAACCAAGCCCATTTATCACTGAAACAAAAATATTAAGATAATTAGGAATAAACTTAACCAAGGGGGCAAAAGATCTGTACTAGGAAAATGATAGAACATTGAAAAAAAAAGAGAAGATATAAACAAGTGGAAGAATATACTGTGTTCATGGGTTGGTATATTCAACATCATTAAAATGCCCATACTACCCAAGGTAATCTATAGATTCAATGCAATCCCAATTAAAATACCAATGGCATATTTCACAGAGCTAGAACAAATACTCCAAAAATTTATATGGAATAAAAAAGGCCCCAAATACCTGCAGCAATTTTGAGAAAGAAAAACAAAATTGGGGGAATCACAATACCAGATATCACGTTATACTACAAAGACACTGTAATAAAAAAAAGCCTGGTATTGGCACAAGAACAGGCACATAGACCAATGGAAAAGAAAAAAAGAACCCAGAAATTGACCCAAGGAATTTCGGTCCATTAATATTTGACAAAGGAGGCAAGAGCACGCAATGGAGTCAAGACAATCTCTTCAATAAATGGTGTTGGGATAATTGGACAGATACATACAAAAAAATTAAACTAGAACACCAACTTATACTGTACACAAAAATACACTCAAAATGGGTAAAAAGACTTAAATGAAAGCCTTTTCTTCCTAGAAGAAACCATAGGCAGCAAAATCACAGATATCTCATGTAGAAATATGTTTACAAATATATAAATATTCTTCCACTTGTTTATATCTTCTCTTTTTTTCCCAAAGGAAAGTAAGGAGAAAATAAACAAATGGTACTACATCAAAATAAAAAGTTTCTGCACAACAAAACGAGCAGAGACCCCAATATACAGGGAGAACATATTTGGCAATTATACATCTGATAAAGAGTTAATATCTAAAATATAAAATGGGCAAAGGATTTTAATAGACACTTCTCCAAAAAGCACATACAAATGGCCAAGAGACATATGAAAAAAAATGCTCAGTCACTATTTACCCAACAGATGCAAAGAAAATGACAATGAGATACCATCTCACATCTGTCAGAATGCCTACTATCAACAAATCAATAAATGACAAGTGTTGGTGATAATGTGGAGAAAAGGGAATCCTAGCACACTGCTGGTGGGAATGCAGACTGGTGTAACCATTATTGAAAACAGTATGGAGTGTCCTCAAAAAATTAAATATGGAACTGCCATTTGATCCAGTAATCCCACTTCTAGGAATATATCCTAATAAACCCAAAACACCAATCAGAAAGAATGTATTCACCCCTATATTCCTAGCAGCACAATTTACAATAGTTAAGTTCTGGAAATAACCCAAGTGCCCATCAGTAGATGAGTGAATAGGAATTCTGTGGTACATTTATACCATGGAATACTATGCAGCAATAAAAAAGAAGAATATCTTATTCTTTGAGGCAGCATGGAGGACCCTGGAGAGTATCATGCTAAGTGAAATACCAGGTGTACCAGTTTAATAATATGGATTTTGTAATCAAAGAAAACATAACTTCAAGAGAAACATAAAGTGTTTTATTCAAAGAAATGGCCATCGCTAGCTACACATTTCCCCCATCTTTCAGGTAATTTTTGGGTATCTTGCCAATAGAACTCAGAGACTCAATTTTCTACTTTTTTATATGTTTTGAAGTGCTTCTCAGAAAATGCCTGTGCCATCGATCAGAACAAGTGGTAATCTGAAGGAGCAAGGTTTGGTGAATACGGTGTGTGGGTTAATACTTCCTAGGCAAGATCTTCTAATGTGTCTTTAACTGGTTTTTAAGTGTGTGATGGTACATTATCAGGAAGCAAAATTACTTTGCCATGTCTTCTGGCCCATTCTGGTCGTTTCATGATCAAACGTGGTTCAAATTGATTGTTGTTGATAGTAATTAGTATTAATGGTTTCACCTTGTTTTAGAGGCTCATAATATACCAAACCTTCCTAATCCTATCAAATGCAGAGCATTGTCTTCTTTTTGAACTGATTTGGCCTAACAGTTGATATTGATGATTGACCTGGATCAACCCATGATTTTGTGCATTTGGGATTCTCGGAACAAATCCCCTTTTCATTGCCAGTTACAATTTGATGCAAAAAAGACTTTCTTACGTGCTGTTGAAGCATCATTTTATTGATGACTTTTCGGTTTTCCATTTGTCTTTTGTTCACTTGATATGGTACCCATTTTCCTTCCTTTAATATCTTCCCCATTGCTTGTAAATGATTGGCAATTGTTTGCTGAGCAACATTTAATCTTTCTGCGAGTTGTTTTTGAGTATGACATGCATTTTCACCCAATAATGCTTGTAATTGTTGGTCTTCAAACTTTTTTGGTTGACCTGGACATTCTTTGTCTTTCACATCGAAATCATAACTTTTAGATCATTTAAACCAGCATTCATAAGTATCTTGAGATGGAGCATGTTCACCATAAGCTTCCTGAAGTATACAATAACTTTCTGCAGCACTTTTCTTCAAAATAATGAATTAAAACTTTCCGCAAATGCTTTTTGGGGGCACAAAATTGGACATTTTGAAGCATAAACAAAATCTATGGTGTGGAAACCCTGAATCCATTTGTGGCTAGGGCTCACGGTCTGGAGAAGGGGCTGAGCACAAATGAATATACTAGACAAGAAATATAAATTTAGAATGCATGGGGAGCCAGGTGGAGACCTTACTCTCTAGTGGAAAATCTCCCTGATTTCTTGGTCTCCTTTTCTTTTATTTACTAGAATACAAATTTGCCTATTAGCAAAGCAAAGAGGGATATCAAAGGTAATGTTTGGGAAACAGTAAAAGGATTATCAGGTTAGGGGATTGCCTTCAGCCAGTCAGCCAAAAGCAGGGCAATATTATGCTGATTTTCAGCCCTTGCTGAATATCAAAGTCCATTAGCCTTCCAGTGGACTTCTTGCATAATTATGCTAACTATTAGTTGGTCTTAGCATCAGGCATTTCCCCCTTTTTATTTTCTTAGTATCTTAGAAAGGTGTATGCCATTTGTTGGGTTTGAGTCCTTTTAAGACTTTTAGATTCAATGAAAAGGATTGAGTTCTTTCATGTCCTTTTAAATTGCTGCCAGGCATTTAAGGAATTAGTTTGTAGTAGGCTGCTTTCTGGGCCATCAGTTCTTAGAGTCCCCTTCCCAATCACTGTCTCCTGTGACATGACAGCAATGATATTTGAGTTCTCGATGGTGGACAAACAGTGGGCAATGGCAATGTAGATCTGACCTTATATGACTTGGTCCAGGGCAACCTACACCAATGCACAGCTGATGACTGCTAGCATGGCAAGGCGTCTTTACCACTCCCCATCTCTGGACTGTTTCTCCTCTGTCTCATCAGCGTGTTGGTTGGGGCTACTGCTATCTGTGGTTGGAGTAGTCTGACAGCTCCTCTCTGATCCATTGTTGAAGTTTTCACACAGGCTTGGGGGAGTTTTCTGGAAATAAACAAGCATATCCTCGACCAAAGGTTAATAAAGAGACCCTTCCATAAACCAGACTTGGGATCTTTCCATTTAACCAGACCATTTTCCTTTGGCTTATTCTGACACCAGTGTAATTCCATGGTTGTTTTGCAATCAGCATTACAAGTGAAAAAATTTAAAGTAATTAAGGATTGATGTAGTTTATTTAAAGTATATTTCTCCATTATTCCCCCTTTTTTGTTTTAACATGCAAAGGGGATATTTTTTGCTTGCTGTACAATAGTTTGGCTTTTGAAAATCCTTCAATGCAGTCCTGATAGCTTTTAATTCAATTCTTAGCACAGAAGTATAACTGGTCTAGATGACTTGGTCTTAATTCATTGCATGATAAGAAGCTTTACTATAAAATGAATCATCAGTAGAAAATAGTTAATGCTTCAGGAATAGGTTCCTGCCTAGTACAACTAAGTTTCCCCGAATATTTACTTATTTCAATTTGCCAACTTAAATCAGTCTGAAATAAGGCTTACTTTATAACGTCATTTGTCCTTAGGTGTGGACAGTAAATGACACTAATTGTATTTCTGCTATCAGTCTTTGAATCTATTGACATAAGTTTTTTTACAGAGACAAAATGCAAATTATTTTTCTTTTTGAGGTCTAACACATTGATTTTTAATTATAATTTTCTAGATATTTGAAGGGAATCTCCTTCTGTTTTTTTTCTCCCAGAGTAATTCCTAGGCCACATTTATTGAGTTTCTTTAAAAAACTTTTTCTTTCTTTTAAACAGAGCAACAAAGTTGGTTGCTTTTCAGATGCTGGTCAATACTACAATGCATACATATCAAGTAAAAGTAACTCCTTTTACTTATGGTATCTTATTAATGGTGAGATTCAATGCTTGAATATCAACTTTTAGTTTATTTTGTAAATAGTAGTAGAAGATATTTTAAAATGTCTTTTTTTAATTTAGTTTAAAATTTACTTTCAAACAGCATTCTTTCTGGCTAGTTCTCATTTGCATACGTATGATTTTTTTTACTTTGGCTTTTACTAGAACCAGGTAGCTTATATAATATTGGCTTCTCATATAAATGAGATTATATGAGACCTTGATTATACTGTAGAAAGCTAATTTATTAAGTAATTAAAGTATGCACCTTTATTGAAAAAGCAAGGTAAGCAAACTTATATACAGTATTTGACCTATGAAGTACAGATGTTGCCCAATCCCCCTAGCATATTTGAAGAACAGTCTGTTTGAGGCTTCTTGTCTTAAAGTTCCATTGCTAAATAATATGGTTTTCTTAAGAGGTATTCAGCAACTTGTCCTGCCCTCCCTTAGAGGTTGAAACTTTTATAATATTTAAAATATATGTATATAAATAGAACACAGTTATTAATTTTTATTTGCTAAAGCTTCCCATGTGATTTCAAGTATATTAGATTGGCCTAATTTGATTTAAAAATATTTCTTTTAAGAAGAGAGAATAAATCCTTAAATTATTCCAGGGCCCTTGAAATGTCCCAAGGCTATCTCTCTATTAAAGTTTTGAAATTTAACTTGGAACGACCATTAAATATACATAACCCAAAGATTATATTATATACTTCTTGTAATTATTCTAAAAGATATTAATTAATTTAAACTGGTTTTTATATTAAAATTTTGGTTCAGACCATAGAATTAATTCTTCTTTTTTAATTAGACCATATAAAGTATTATATTCTAGGTTGAAATTTTACCACTGTAGTACACATAAGGACAATAATATATTTTGAATTACTAATTTCTCCAGAGAAAATACAATAATTATTTTCTCAAAAATGAATTTCTATACTTTATGTATTTTATTATTATAACTATATAATCTTTCCCAATTTAATATGAACTTAAAACTCTTCGAAGCTTCAAAAAAAGTTTTTAGGTGTCAAGTTAAATACTTAGCATTTCTCAGATTAGTAATACCTTTACATTTTATAAGGATATATTTCAAATAAAATAATACATATTTAATTAATAGATTCAAATCTATCCTCTAGATTTTTCATATGAGGCAAAATCAGATTAATATTTCAGAATTTTGTTATTTTAAAATATCTAGATATTTAATAATTTTTTATTATTTAATTTAGACAACTCAAAAGCTTTAAGTTGCCAAAGACTTTGGAAGTAGGCCTGTAGCTGTTTGAATTTTAAAACAGCTACATTCTTCCTTAGAGATAACATCTAAGGTTGCTGCAGTGGGAAATGCAACCAACCCCCTCCTCCATCAGAGTGTTCAGTCAGTCTCCCCTCAAGTGACTGAACCCCCACCATTAATATACCTATAATTAGCACTGAAAAGGTCCACCACAAATTCATTTCAGTTACATCTATCCATCCATGTCTCAACAATTTCGAGATTATAAAGCCAATTATTATTATCCAAGGCATTACTTTGGCAAATTCTGTAACAGAGATAATTTACTTTCAGTGGCTTTAATGTTAATCTTGTAATGCAGTCTATTATTATTCAAGGACTACCTATTATTATGGAAAAGCTAATCTTGTTGCCCAAACACAGCCTGTATATTTTCCTTGTGTCATTTTTGACATCTTTTAAAGAAAAACAGTCTTGAGTTTATTCTATAGCATCCATAAAGAGATGGGGCTTAAGAGGCCACCCAAAATTGGGCAGGGCATGCCTTCTCTTGAGCTAGCCTTTTTCTTTTTATGGGTACAGAAATCCCAGATGTACCCCCAAATTTTGAGAAATGTCTTATTTATCCAAATTTCAAATGACAGACTGGGAAATAAAAACATGGCAAAAATGAGACTTTTAACAGCACTCTTGGGAGTGGGCATCCATTTTACAGGATCACTAAGACCTAGTTAATTAATAGGCTGGGGCCTTTATTAGTTATCTATACTTCCTATTGTCTCATAGGATATGTACCATCGGTCACATGTCTCCCCACCCCCACATCCTCTTTGCTCTGGGAAAATTCAGTAAATGGCCTGGCCACCTAGGTTTCTTTTCTTATTAAATTAAATCAAATCAAAGGCATGCTTAAGAGACTAACAATAAATAATAAAGACAGATAAAACAACAAGACAAGACTTAATGAATCAGAGTTCTTTTCATGGATCTTTTCCTATTCTGCTCTCCATAGCACTGACTGGCCTCTAAAGTTATTTCAGCTAAAATTTGCCTGTCCCAAGGCATCATATGGTAATTTTCAGACAAGGCAATAAAGAATCTTTTTGTAAAAAGACAGATACCTACATTTTCTATAGCTGTTGAGCCTTTCCACATTAGAGTCAGAGGAGCCAGGGCCTTATTATTACAGACTGTTGATCCCCAATATGAATTAGGCATAATGTAGTTTGAACAAGAGCCAACCTAGTTAGATATGACAAGGGCATTCGTTTTCTTGAGCCTGATTTAAGAAAGTACCTTTGATATTTTAATTTATTTATCCGTGAACATACAAGCTAAAAATTTACAATATTTTTGTCTTTTATTCAAATTTTTCACCATTATAGCCTGGCTTGAAATAAAAGATGTTCCCGCCTACTTACAGCTCATGATGTCCGCAGCTTGATGCGGGCTTTGTGGGCAGTGAGTCTTCCCACCTTTCCATTGCATTTCCCACCTTTCTGGTGAACTTTCTTTGTTTTTCACTCTGGTGAATCTTCTTCTCCATGTCCCTTTTTGAGGTGCCAGATGTGAACGCCACATCCATTTGTGGATAGGGTTCAAGGTCTGGAGAAGGGGCTGCACACAAATGAATATACTAGACAAGAAATATAAATTTAGAATGCAAGAGGAGCCAGGCAGAGACCTTACTCTGTAGTGGAAAGGCTCCCTGATTTCTTGGTATCTTTTGCTTTTATTTGCTAGAATACACATTTTCCCTTTAGCAAAACAAACAGGCATATCAAAGGTAAAGTTTGGTAAACAGTAAAAGGATTGTCAGGTTAGGGCAGTGGTCTGCAAACTCATTAGTCAACAGAGCGGCAAACTGCAGCTTCTGAGCCACATGTGGTTTGCCGACCACTGGGTTAGAGAATTGCCTTTAGCCATTCAGTCAAAAGCAGGGCAATATTATGCTGATTTTCAGCCCTTGCTGAATATCAAAGTCCATTAGCCTTCCAGTGGACTTCTTGCAAAATTATGCTAACTACTTGTTGGTCTTAGCCTCTGGCAATGATGTTAACACCTTCAGCAAATTTAACATATGAAGTTTTGAAGCTTGCTGTCAATAAAACAAAACAGCATACATATCAAATCACATTTATATCAACATATGTGTAACTCCATCTATTGAAAAAACAACAACACATTATTAACCAGTATACCTGGTAAGTCAGTCAGAGAAAGACAAGTGTTACATGATTGCACTCATATGTGGAATCTAATGAACAAAATAAACTGATGAATGGAGTGGATCCAGAGACATGGGAGCATAAAAAAGAGTGTAGAATCTCAGAGGGAAGGCAAGGGAGGGTAGGTGGGAGGTAATCAACCAAAGATCCTGTATGCATACATGTATAACCCATGGATACAGACAGTAGGGTGCTGAAGGCCTAGGGTGGAAGAGGGGAGATAGAGGTGGGCTGGAGCAGGTCTATGGTGGAAAGTGGAAACATGTGTAATACTTTCAACAATAAATAAAAATAATTAATTAATACAAAAATATTCAAAATAGTATGCTCCTGGCATAAAAACAGACACATAAATCAACAGAAAAGAATAGAGAGCCCAGCAACATTTACTTATATGGTCAACTATGATAAAGAAGGTAAAAATATACACTGGAGTCATAACAGTTTCTTAAACAAGTGGTGCTGGGAAAACGAGAGAGATACGTGCAAATAAAACCCCAAAATTGGACCACTGTCTTATGCCATATACAAACCCCCTCAAAATGGGTTAAAGATTTAAACATAAGGACTAAAACCATAAAAACTATAAGAAAACATAGAAAGTAAACTATTTCAAAAAAAAAGAAAGTAAACTATTTCACATCAGTCTGAGGTAATATCTTTTAGGGTATGTACCTTCAAGCAAGGGAAACCAAAGCAAAAATAAATAATGGGATTACATCAAATTAAAAAGCTTCTGCACAGCAAAGAAAGCCTTCAATAAAATAGATAACCAACTAAATGGGAGAAGATATTTGCAAAAAACACCTCCAATAAGGGGTCAATATTCAAAATATATAAAAAACTTATACAACTCAATAACAAAAAAAGTAAATAATCCAATTGAAAAATAAGCAGAGGACATGAAAAGACATTTCTCCAAAGAAGATATACAGATGACTAACAGCCATGAAAAGATGTTTAATATCAATTACTGTTAGAGATATGTAAATAAAAACAATAATGAATAGCTATTATTTAAAAAGTCAACAAATAACATATGTTGATGAGAATGTATAGAAAAGGGAATCCTTTTGAACTGTGGAGGGGAAGGATGGCGGCTGGCAGGACGGAGGTGAGGGAGAGGAAGTGAGTGAGGGGATGAAAGAATAATGTGCGGATGTGTGTGGTGTGTGTGTGAGTGAGTAAGGCACAGTTAAATCTTGCAGAAGCAGCAGGGGCTAGCAGTCCAGGCTCTCTTGGACAAGGAGAGACTACCACTGCTGCAGGCACTCTATGGACTGCGGGACTCAACCATGGAGTCCACGCCATCTTGAAGAGGAAAACTGCCTTTCTTTGGGAACTCATCAGCACCACCAACCAGACAGGCCTTGGAACTGCCCTGCGACCCAGTAGTCACTCCAGTCAAAACCCTGCTGCCACAGCTGCAGACCCGCGGACCCTGGGACCTCCACCTCCAAAGCAGTAAGTGCAACATCCCCCACCCCAGTGACAGAACTCCTGTCCATATTAGCGGGTTTCCAGCACGCCCACATTAGCGCCTTCCTTGTGCGCAGGCAGCTCCACTCTCTAGGCAGTGCCTGGGAGCCACTGGGAGCCCCCGTGGGTGTGATTTTGTACAGACAAGGGCACACAGCCCCACAGAATTTCTAAATTCCCTCCTCCTGAATAACTACCCACATTTACCCTTGCAGCTCAAACTCAGTGCAGGACCCCTCAGGGCGCGTCATCAGAGGGCTGTGCCGGAAAATAAAGGATACTCCAAAAAGGAATAGAATACCTGAGCTCATCTATCCACAGTGCGCTCTGGAAGCAACTCTGAGTCTCTGCTGGGAGGCATTCGGCACAAACAAGGGCGCCCTGCCCCACAGTAGAATTTCTGAATACCCTCTTCCTAAATAGCTACCCATATCTACACCCCAGTGGCTCAACCTCAGTGCAGTACCCCGCAGAGTGCCTTAGAGTGCTGTGCCTGGCAAACATATTTCCACAGATGCGAAGTTCCAACTGGCAGGCACCCTGAGCCCATTGTCCTGCAGGAGGCTCTTGGAAGCCACTGTGAGCTCTCCCTGGGCGCGACCTCAAACAAACAGGGGTGCACTTCACTCCTCCCCAGCAGTACAAATTTTGAATTCACTCATCCTGGATACCTGCCCACAGACACCTCAATTACACGGCTACACTGCCAGGGCCCTTCAGAGTGCTTCAGTGTGCCTCACTGGCAAAGTTACTGCGTGTGCTCTTGTGAGTCGCCACTGGGAGTAAGTGCCTATCCACCACAGGTGCAGTAGCAAAAGCTGAGTCTGACACCCCACAACCACAGAACTCTGGGCACCACAGTCATGCCTCTGCAGAGTGTAGGCTCCCTGAACCACATCACCCAGACAGATGGGTCTTTGATGCCACTGTGAGTCCCCACTGGACACGTGTGATCTCAATTAAGGGTGCAAAACAGCAAAAATAGGGACACTCCCCTCCATGGCTGCCGACTTCTAGATACCACAGTTACGCTGCTCAAGCTCGAAAATCTACATCAAGAAAACCCAAATAGCTCAAGTAGGGAACTATAATAGATTAACAACCACAGGAGAACTGAGAGAATACAACAGTAGCACCATCCCCCCATAAAAACCTGGGTAGTAAAGCAATTGGATCTACAATTAAAACATTACAGGAAAACATGGGAAGACGTAAAAGCAATCCCCAAAGGAAAGAAAAAGAGGAATCACCAGAAAGGGAGTTAGATGAAATTGAGGCAAGCAGCTTATCAGAGAAAGAGTTCAGAGTAATGGCTTTAAGGATGTATAAACGGATGGATGACAAATACATATGACTCAACAACAAATACACACAACTCAAAGAGAATTATAAGGAGCTGAATGAGAATGTCACCAACATGAAAAGAAACCAAGAGGAGATGAAGAATGACATAGCTACAATAAGGAACAAAATGGAAGGCCTAAACAGTAGACTAGAAGAGGCTGAGGACCGCATCAGCGAATTAGAAGACAAGGTAGGAAAAAACAAACACAGCAGCAACTGGAAAAAAGACTTAAAAAAACAAGAAGAGAGCCTAAGGGAGCTTTAAATGGGTTAAATGCACCAATCAGAAAAGGGAATCCTTTTGTACTGTTGGGGGGACTGCAAACTGGTGCAGCCCTATGGAAAACTGTGTGGCGATTCCTTAAAAAAAACTAAAAACAGATACACAATACAACCCAGCAATTCCACTTCTGCATATTTATCTGAAGAAATTCAAAATCCTAATTTGCAAATATTAATTCACTCCTATGTTCACTGCAGCATTATTTACAACACTCAAGATGTAGAAGCAACCTAGGTGTCCATCAATTGATGAATGGGAAAAGATGTGGCATACACCCCCCCCACACACACAATGGAATATTACATAGCAATGGTTTCATTAATATGTGGAATCTAAAAACAAAACAAATAAATAACAGACCCATGGAAACAGACCAAAGGGATGATTATTAGAAGGGGTGGTGATGAGATACCCTTGCACTGAAAGAGGCTCTAGCCTAAATAGGGGAAGGGGAATATAGTCAATAATATTGTGATAAGTTTACACAGTGAAAGATGATTACTAGAACTAGTGGGGTGATCACACTGTAAGGTGTAAAAATGTCAAATCACTATACTATACACCTGAAATGAACATAATATTGTATACTTAAATAAAAAAATAAATTTAAAAATGATATTATTAACTCCAGGATAAACAAAAAGCAATACAAGAAAGGAATGGAATCATATTATACTATGTGACTCAGTTGTAAAATATTTACATACAGACATAATCATAAAAATGTAAACATTAACTATTCATTTAATTGAACACTGTGATATAATACTTTTTATTGATTTCTTTTTATATATAATCATCTTTAAATATAGAGATGAGGCAGTGTGCATGGGTTGCTGTATAAGAGAGCTATGTTCTTCCAAAATAGAAAATCAATTGACAATGTTAGTACTGTACTATT
Organism: Lasiurus cinereus; assembly: GCA_011751065.1. Lineage (NCBI taxonomy): Eukaryota > Metazoa > Chordata > Mammalia > Chiroptera > Vespertilionidae > Lasiurus > Lasiurus cinereus. The sequence goes on along the minus strand of JAAGEH010000013.1, from coordinate 10,907,391 downwards.
TGACTTTTACAAATTATAGACATGAATTTGTTTGACATAAATAAAAATTAAGTTTTAAAAAAGTTAAGTAAGACTGTGGTAATAATACAGAAAATAAAACCTCTATTGGCATATTGGCAACTCAATTATTACTTTTGGAAGCAAACTCTAGGGGTATAAAGTAGCAAAAATCACATAGTGAAACCCACTTTTTTTTGTTTTTACTCTGACAAATTAGGGGAAATGGTGGTAGAAATGCATTAGTGTTTCAGGGATTTCTTGATACTAGCATATAGGACTTTGGAGTTGAAAACAATGCACCCTTTCCACCTACCAGCCCTGTTAACATCACTTTGTGGATGGGAAACACTGGGCTACAAGGAAAAATTAGGTCTTGAGCATGGGTAACCTTGTGGATAACCTGAAAGCCAAGACTTGTCTTTAAGTAAAGATAAATCCTCTTATTTAACAAGAGCCAATTAAAACTACAACAAAGATAAACAAGTTCAGCCATTTGCTACGTCATGTGATATCCACTACAAATCTCTCTATAATTGACACTCTGAGACCATGTACCATTCTCAGAACCCCAGCATAGTTATTAAAACACAATTTCTCCAAGCAAGGACCATTTCCATTATAACACTATCAAACTACTAGAGGTCTGGTACATTGATACATGAACCAGTGGGGTCACTTGGCCTAGCCTGAGCCTCTCGAAATCTGGGACCCTCTCAGGGGATGTCGGAAAGCCGATCCCCGCAGGCCAGGCTGAGGGACCCCCACCGGTGCACGAATCCATGCAGGGCCTCTAGTATGCATATAAAATTTTTGGTTAATCTCTTCCTGTCCTCCCCCTTCCCCACTTCCCTCTGAGATTCATCAGTCTGTTCCATCTTTCCATGCCTAAGGTTTCCACTCCTGCATTGAGTGTCTACCCCTGGTGGTCAGTGCGTGTCCCAGCTACCAGACAGTTGGCTGGTGGGCCGGTCGCTTAGGCTTTTAATAAATCTATATAAAACCTATTGTAGAAGGTATTAGATTAAGTAAAATAAAATTATGGGTTCCCTACCCAGAATGTATTCTTTTTTAAACCAATAGTAGTTGTATTACACATATTATGTTGTCTTGTCATCAACAAAAACAGTGTGCCTGTTTTCTTTGCTTACAATTCAAGAGAGATGGTAGACATTAACAAATGCTGCTCTAGTAAATATGTTACCTGGTACTGATACTGAATTGGTTGTAATTGGCTGCCATCCTGAGTCATCTTCCTGGCTAGGGCCTCTTTCAGTGCAAGGGCTTTATTCAATTCAACTAACTCCTTAGACATCTGAGCTTGACGGAGAACATGTTGAGTGGTGAATCCATCAGAAGATCTGCTTGTCTGTAGACAGATTTCCACTTGCTGGAAAAGATCAGGATAATGATTTGTAAGAGCAACAAGCAACTGGAGTTCCTTAGACACTACTTAATCAAGTCTCACAGCCATTTCTCCATTACTAGTACCTTTGATCTTTTAAAACTCTGGTTTTTCATACATTCACTTTAAATATCTGAAATAAATTGAGCTAGCATATTTCACTGCTCTCACAAGCATTTTCTTTCTTATATCCTTTAACTGACTCTTTTAGAGCAAACTAAGTTTCTTATTCTTTTTCTTTTTTTAATCTTCACCCAAGGATATGCCTTTATTGATTGTAAGAGAGAGCTGAAGGGAGAGAGAGAGAAAAAAACCACATTGATGTGAGAGAAACATCGATCATTTGCCTCCGCATGTGCCCCAATCAAGGATTGAACCTGCAACCTTTTGGTTCATAGCACAACACTTCAACCAACACCCAGCCATGGCTCTTGATATTTTTATTAATTAGGCCAACATTTCTCACTTTTACCTCATTCTAAGGGATCCTTAGAGGAGAGATGGCTATGAAAATGAAACTTTAGGAATGGTGGAAATGGAGGTTTCATTTATTCTCAAAAAGCTGACCTTTGGCACCTGATTTATTTCCCATCTGTCTTCTTTCAGAATATGAAAATTACCAAGATGTATTGGCTTTAGGGAAAAAAAAGCTGTCTCAAGTAAACTATTGTCCGGGCTTTCATTTTGATTTTGTTCTATAACCTTTAGCCAACATCTAATATATTTTATCTGTTCTTGCAACTTGAATACTCAAAATGTTTTGGTTCCTTTAGCATTTAACCATCCCATACATAGAAAAGTATGCTGAGAAAAAAATTCTTTTTCATTTCCTCTCTAATGCTTTTGTTTCCTTGCCATGATTTCATAATTTGTTTCCTTCCTCATTTTAACTTACTATATAGTTGATGCAGAATACTAGCACCTAACAAGAAATCAGTAAGCCAGTCTGAAAATATAGAAAGTGACATACCTGAAAAGCCTTGATATCCATTACCACTTAATGTTAGACATAGAGCCTACCTGAGTTAGGAATTTTACAAAGCTGAGATTTATATTCAAGATTTCTGGATTTCCAAGGCATTCAATGGAGGATGGTAGCAATGAGGAATTCTCTTCCTCAGCTGAGTGATAAATTATAGGCAATGGCACAATTAAAGCTCCTGATTTTACACAAGGGGCCAATTACTTACAGTTTCTGAATCCACTTCAGCATCAATGGCTGCAGCCATGCAAGCAACAGTTTCATCCTGCAATGACAAATGATGTCTCATTTTAGGAAAAAATTCTGAAGTGAAGCTTACTAGTGGATTTTATACTGGTTATTTAATTTTTTTCAGCTGTATACAGAGACCATCTAAGGTGCTGAATACTTCTGTAGTCACATATACTCCAATAAGCCACATGCTTCCATTTCCCACCTCTCAAGAGATTGTCTTCTTTATGTAGATCAGTGGTTCTTAACCTTTCTAATGCCGTGACCATTTAATACAATTCCTCATGTGGTGGTGACCCCCAACCATAAAATTATTTTCATTGCTACTTCATAACTGTAATTTTGCTACTGTTATGAATTGTGATGTAAATATCTGTGTTTTCCGATGGTCTTAGGCTCTACAGCAGCAGTTCTCAACCTGAGAACTACTAGCAGGGTCGCGACCCACAGGTTGAGAACTGCTAGCAGGGTCGCCTAAGACCATCGGAAAACACAGATATTTACATCACGATTCATAATAGTAGCAAAATTACAGTTATGAAGTAGCAACAAAAATAATTTTATGGTTGGGGGTCACCACAACACGAGGAACTGTATTAAAGGGTTGAGGCATTAGGAAGGTTGAGAAACAGTGATCTTTATCAATTGTGCAATCATTGTAAAAAAAAAATAGGGTCATGTGACAACTTACAGGGTGGGACAAAAGTAGGCTTACAGTTGTGAGTTCATGAAACAAAGTTTACTCTTGTATTTTTATTTATTAACTAGTGGCCTGTTGCACGAAATTCATGCATTGGGTGGCGGGGTTGTCCTTCAGCCCAGCCTTCACCCTCTCCAATCTGGGACCCCTAGGGAGATGTCTGTCAGTTTAGTCCTGATCCCTGTGGGACATCTTATGACCACATGGGGGTGGACATCTTGTGACTACATAGGGGCAGCCATCTTGGGCAAGGGCGTAATGGTCAATTTGCATATATTACCTCTTATTTATATAGGACTAGAGGCCCGATGCATGAAATTAGTGGGTGGATAGGGTCCCTTGGTCTGCCTGGCAATCAGGGCGGATCTGTGGGGTGACTGGCAGGATGATTGGAGGGCTGTTACTGGCATCCGCCTTGGCCGGCCTGCCACCATCTGCTCACCCACTCCCTGCCATTGCCATTGCAGGTCGTCCCCTCTGTGGGGCAACCGTTGGGGTGATCAGGGGGCTTCTGCTGGCAATCGCCTTGGCTGGTCTGGGGCCTGAGGGCTGGGGGAAGCTCCTGCAATGAAAGTCTGCCAATGGTGGTGGTTCCACTGTTCAGTTGATTTGCATATTGGGCATATATTTTATGGGATTATTGCATTATTTTCCATACAAAAGACTGTAAACCTACTTTGCCCCACCTCTCCTGCTTTGATAGAGGTCACAGGACCAGAGTGAAAGACTTAACCATTCCAATAGGTGAAAGTTTAAGCTTTATAGACTACACACTTTTTTCTTATGTTTTTAAAAAATTAAAGGAAATATCCTTGTCAGAGGACATGCAGAGAGGGAGAGGGAGAAAGGAAGAGAATGGGAGAAGTAGAGAGGAGGAAAGGGGAAGAGGGAGAGATGGGAAGAGTGGGGGAGTGGGAAGGAGACTGATGTGAGAAATATTAAACAATTGGCTTCTGTATGCTCCCAAACTGGGGAATGAATCTGCAACCTAGGCATGTGCCCTGACCTGGAATCAAACCAGCAATCTTTCTGTGTACAGGACGCCACTCTGGCTGGGCATCTTTTTATGTTTTTTACCATTAAATCTACTTTATAATACACAGGTGTAGCCAGTCTTCATGGACACACAATTCTAAGAAAAGACATCCTATATAATAAAGAGGGAATATGCAAATTGACTGTCCCTCTGCCACAAAGATGGCAGCACCCACAGTAGAGGCAGGGTGCGGGGGGGGGGGTAACACAAGATGGTTGTGCCCACAGCAGAGGCTGAGTTCCTATAACGAGCTTTAAGGAGCAACCAGCAGGGACCTGAGGCTGCGCCCCCCTCCCGTACCCCTATGGGGCTTGACAAGGTACCTTAGGCCACACCCCCCACCCTGGTGCCAGGCCGGGGGACCTCAGGCCATGTACCCCACCTGGCAGGACTTGACGGGGGACCTATCTGTGCTCCCTGCCTCGGCGCCAGGCTGGGGACCTCAGGCCACCACCCCCTCTCTGGCACTGGGCCAAGGGACCTGAGGCTGTTTCACCTGTCCCGGTGCCAGGCAGGAGAACCTGAGTCCATACCCCCATCCAGCAGGGCTTGACAGGGGACCTCAGGGTGCAATACCCTCCAAAATGAAATCTGTGCTTGTAGGTTGTAGGCAATACCATTACAGGGTATGCAAAATGCATGTTATGGAAGCAGTCTTGAAGTAGGGGATAAAAACAAAAAAAATGATTTTGTTGAAAGGAATGCATGAATTTCCTTATAGGTAACTATAACAAGGAGGTTAACTTGAATTGTATTTTAAAGAAATAGATGGATGCAATTTAGTGTTTAAAGCCCTAGGAAAAAGATCTGAGAACAATGGCTGCCTTCATAACTTAAAAGGTGGTGTTCACCCATTGCTTAAAATAAAAATACTGTAGTTTTAAATCAGAATGAAGGCCACAGGCACTTACATTTGAAACGTTTTGCTTTCATGGTAGTGTGTTTTAATAAAAGCCAAAGGATATATTGTTAAGTATTTCCAAAATATATATATATATATATATATATATATATATATATATATATAGCTGGGAGAGTCTCTAAAGGATATGGAGAACTCTAAAGAATCCATCAGAAGCCATGGGTTAAAAGGGTTTATTCTGGCTGTGACAGTGGATGGAAGCCAGGGACTTTGTCAGTTTATAGCAATTTTTAGCACCCTCCTCCTGCATGTACCAAATGAATTTCAGTGGCAGACACAGTGACTCTACAGAGTTCCTAGGGGCCTCCATTAGCAACTTCCTCTATAGACATGCCAGGCACCAGTCATATTGCCAGATCCTCCTGAGGCTATGCCTTCTCTTCTTCTTTTTTAAAAAAATATGTTTTCATTGATTTTAGAGAGAGAAGAAGGGAGTGGGATAGAGAGACAGAAACATTGATTGGCTGCCTCCTACACACCTCTTACTGGGGATCGAGCCCAAAGCCCAGGCATATGCCCTTACTGGGAATGGAACCAGTGACTTCTTGGTTCATGGGTCAACACTTAACCACTGGGCAAAACTGGCTGGGCTATACATTCTCTTATCTTGGTTTCATGGGTTTCTCTTTCCACCTTTCCTATGTGACTCAAAGACCCAGAAATGAGGTGGTGTGACCATAAACAATGGTGCCCTGGATCACTCTTTCCTTATCTTATACGTTTTGGCTCCAGTAGGGTTCTGCAGCCAAGATTACTTTAATTCTGAAGTGCCTTATACAATGTTTTCATACATTAGATGTTCCAGCTATAGTTAAGTAGAATTACAGATTAAAATGACCTTGTGATAGCCATTCTCTGGCATATACTCTATACTTTAACCACACCATTGTGTTCTTACTGTGTTCTAAATTTGCATACCTTTGTTTTTGCATATACCTTTTCCTCTCTATAGATGGTCCTTTCTCCTTTGTGTGGGTGGCAATCTCATTCATTTTTAAGGACCCAGTTTCTTCTGTACTGCCTCCCTGAATTTTCTAGGTCAGTGGTCGGCAAACTTATTAGTCAACAGAGCCAAATATCAACAGTACAATGATTGAAATTTCTTCTGAGAGCTGAAAACTGATTTCTGCACATGGACCATGTAGTTTCAATCGTTCTGTATGTGTGCGCCCGCACGTGGTATTTTGTGGAAGAGCCATACACAAGGGGCCAAAGAGTTGCATGTGGCTCGTGAGCCGCAGTTTGCAAACCACTGTTCTAGGAAGTTAATCACCCCTTCCTTTGTGCTCCCAACGCACTTTGCTCATAGTGCTAATGTAAGAGGATTAAAACATGAGACTGGGTTCCTAGTTTTCCCTTGCCTCCTTTACCTTTCTAACTTCTGTGCCACCTGTGAACCTGGCCCAACTGACAAATTATAAGGCTTGCAAGAACAATTGTTGAAAGTAATTGAATAGTTATCAGGATGGGGCTGCACTGACATTCTTGAGCAAAAGCCAGAAAAACTCTAATAGCCTTCACCCAAAAGTTTCGCAGCAATTATTAACAAAAACTTCTATCTGAGCCAAAGCCAAGTAACTACCCAATTCAAAGTAGGACTGGAGTATGATAGGCACTCTCTGATTGCATCAGCTGAATAATGCCTTTAACTGCTATTGAGTCACTAAAATTATTTTCTTTTGCTATTAATACATACTTAGCAAGGGTACACAACTAGTGAGTGGCAGAATTGGCTTTAAATCAGGGTCTGTTTGGCTCTGGAGCCCAGGTTCTCAATTACTATGGTCTGTTAGATAAATGAACTGTCATCCTGAACTGCTCCTGACAGTTTTGAATAGTACCCCTTATTATGAAACATTTTCTAGTCTTTTGGGAGGTTTGTCATTTAATTTCTTGGAACTGGCCACCCTAATCCCTTTCTCCAGAATACTATAATGTAGTTTTTCCAGTGACTCTTTAGAGCAAAATATAGGTGTGGATGATTTTGTAATACCATTTTGACAACTCTAAAAAACACTGGGCAAGACCTGGGATGGAAAATCACTGTTCTTATAAAATTAAAACCTCTGTCCAAGAGCTAGGAATTACCACCAGGTATTTACATACACATTACTACTTTAAAATGATAAGTAAGAGGGTATAGATGGAACAAAGCCAACCATGACCACTTAATAAAATATAATTTCAACTTTTAAAAAAGTATATATGCCTAAGAACTAAGAGAAGCAAGGCTATAAAAATATAATTTTTCTTCTGGGAAAAACAACAAATAACCACACCCTCCAAAAAAACCCACTCACAACTACCATAATAGTTCTAAAAATAAAACAAATGGGAACTTATATCAGAATGATGGTTCAAACTAATTTATGACTGCTTAGAAAAGAGAGGTAAGTATTCCCTGGTTATATTAGAAGCTACCGGTGGCCTGGTGCATGAAATTCGTACATGGAGGCGGGCGGTTCCCTCAGCCCAGCCTGCACCCTCTCCAACCTGGGACCCCTTGGGGGATGTTTGGCATCCCTCTTGCAATCTGGGACTTCTAGTTCCTAACTGCCCACCTGCCTGCCTTCCTGATCGCCCTTAACTGCCTCTGCCTATCTGCCTGATTGCCCCTAACCTCTCTGCCTGCCTGATCTCCCCTAAATGCTTCTAGCTACCTGATCACCCCTAACTGCCCTCCCCTGCCGGCCTTATCTCTCACCCCTAACTGCCTCTTCTTGCCTGATCTTGCCTCCAACTGCCCTCCCCTGCCAGCTTGATCTTGCCCCTAACTGCCCTCCCCTGCCGGCCTGATCTCACCCCCAAATACCCTCTTCTGCCAGACAATTTGGTTCTGATTGGTCAGTTTCTATGCCAGTGAATGTCAGATGCTCTGCCTCTAGGCAGTCATTGTTTCCTCACACTTCACCCAAATATGGTTCTGACTGATTGGTTTCTATGTCAGTCAGCGTTTCTGGGCCTGTCAACGAGGCCTGATCAGAAAAGTGGGGCTGATCAGCAGCCCCAGTGGAGGCCCGGAGAGAAATAAAGGTGTGGCTGCTGGCCAGACTGGGAGAGAAAGAGAGAGGCAAGTCCTGATCAAAAGCTGCCACAGAGGCAACGGATCAGTCCCTGCTTCTCTCTTCAGGCCTCTCTCTGGCCCTTATCTGCAGCCCCCTCAGCAGTCAGCGCTGGGTGCAGGACTTACTTCTGGTTGCTTGAGCCTCGGTTGTTACTGGTTGTTACAACCGGGGTTTTTATATATTAGGATTTGTCAGAAACCAGCTTATGTAAGATTGGGATATGGTACAGGGTCTCTTAACTAAGTTAGCCTACACTGAAAGAACAGCAAATCAATGCTGCTTGTGCTATCTGGCAATTTCACACTGCATAGATAATGGTGTGTGTGTGTGTGTGTGTGTGTGTGTGTGTGTATGTGTGTGTGTGTGTGCAAAAAGAGGTTTATAGTTTCCATATGGAAAATGATAAAATAATAATACAAGAATAATCTGTGCTTTACTCACAACTGTAAATTTGCTGTTGCCTCCCCCTGTATGTTGTTGCTCCAGTATTTGATTAATGTATTATTGTGTATGAAATCTAAGGGTGTTTAATTTAATAAATTCATAGATCATATTCAATGACCCATGATATCTGTCCTCAAATGGCTCACAATCTAGTTGTTTCAGCAAAAGACAGAGTTAGACAGGTTTATATACAATAAGAGAAACAAATTAGGACTTTTGGTCAAGATGGTGGCATAGGTAAATGCAGTACTGGCCTCTTTCCACAGCCACATATAAATTACAACTAAAGCCTGGCTGGTGTTGCACACTGGTTGAACATAAACCCATGAACCAGGAGGTGACAGTTTGATTCCTGGTCAGAGCACATGCCCAGGTTGCAGGCTTGATCCCCAGTGGGGGGCATGCAGGACACAGCCAATCAATGACACACTCTTATCATTGATGGTTTTTTTCTCTCTTCCTTCCTCTATGAAATCAATTAAAAAAATTACAACTGAACTATAGAAAAACAGTCAATAAGAACCTCCAGTGAGTTCCCTACACTCCCCAATCCTTAAATAAATAAAAAAAGAACCACCTGAAGTCTAGCCACCGGATGAGGAAGCCACATTCAGACTGGTAGGAGATGAGATGCATAAAAGGTTGGTCCCATGCCTACACGTAGCAGATAAAAATTGGGAGAGTAATATTGGATACAGAGGTACCTCATGAGGAGCGAGGAGCCCCAGCCCTATACCAGGGCCTCAAGACAGAGGTCCCAGTGCCAGGAAGATAAGTACTGACAACTTCTGGCTATGAAAAGCAGCAGGGATTGAGGCTGAGTGAGATGGAGGGCTGCTAGAGTCCCTGGCAATTCCTCTTACAGGGCCCATGCACAAACTTACTCAGCCTCACACTCTGTGAGCTCCAGCACTGGGACAGCAGCTCAAAAGGCTCCAGGAACTGAACTGTCCAGTGAGGGCTGGAAGGGCAGCTTTCTCTCAGACAGAAATGCAGGCAGAGGCCATTGTTCCCTTCCTGATTCCTACCCACACAGAGTTGGGAGGTGGGTGCCATCAAATTGGTTAATAATGTTTCCCCAGCTCTGTTGATTTTCTAATACTCTGACCCACACAAGTTGCAGGCTCTCCCAAGCTGCTTCTAGTGGCTTTTCCATACAAATGGCCTGTTTTGGCTCATCCTGTGAACTTTTTGAAAATCTCTCAAAGGACCACAAACCCCAAAGAAGCAGTTAGTGTGTCCCTACCTATCACTTAGTGGCCTGAGACACCAGAATAGCAGCAGCAAGCCTTGGTTTACAGCTTGGCCTCTCCTAGGAAGGAACTTCCAAGTCCAGCATAAGTATAGATTTCTCTGTAGTTCATGCTAGGTGGCCCCAGGCAGAACACAGGTGGCACTTCTGAGGAGGCCTCAGAGCCAGCATACCCAGTGGACAGTTTCAGACCAAGTTGGAGGGAGCACCAGCCAATTATCTCCATGAGTGACACACTCAAGAGGCAAACTCATTGGGACCAAGAGATCTGCTGAAGTGAGTCCTGCTGAAGCAGCTCCTCTGTTGTAGTCTTGGCTAGTCCTTTCAGCTAATTAGCCTGGGAGTAAATCCTTCCTATTGAGATGCCAACAGCAATCAAGACTCAACAAAACTGGAGTGTGTACAAAGCCCACACTGGGGGCACACCTTATGCATTCTGCTTGGGTGGCTGGAGATGCTGCACCACTGGGTCCTACAGGACACCTACTCCATAAAGCTACTCTACCAAGCCTGAGAGACATAGCAGTTCTACCTAATATGTAGAAACAAATACAGGGAGGCAGCCAAAATAAAAAGACAAAGAAACATGCCCCAAATGAAAGAACAGAACAGAACTCCAGAAAAAGAACTAAACAAAATGGAGATGAGCAATTTACCAAATGCAAAGTTCAAAATACTGGTTTTAAGGATGCTTAATGAACTTAGGGGAAGATTAGATGAACTTAGTGAAAAGAACTTTAAGAGAAAGAAAGAAAACATAAAAAAGAACCAGTCAGAAATGAAGAATATACTAATATGAAGAATGCATTACAGGGAATTAACAGTGGGGTAGATGAAAGAGAGGATCAAATCAGAGATTTGAAAAATAAGAGAGCAGAAAACACCCAATCAGAACCAGAGGGGGGGGAAATCCAAACAAAATAAGGATAGTTTAAAAAGCCTCTAGAACAGTGGTTCTCAACCTTCCTAATGCCGCGACCCTTTAATACAGTTCTCCATGTTGTGGTGACCCCCAACCATAAAATTATTTTCGTTGCTACTTCCTAACAGTAATTTTGCTACTGTTGTGAATCGTAATGTAAATATCTGTGTTTTCTGATGGTCTTAGGCGACCCCTGTGATGGGGTCAATGGACCCCCAAAGGGGTCGCAACCCACAGGTTGAGAACCGCTGCTCTAGAATTTCAAGCATACCAATATTCACATCATAGAAGTGCCAGAAATAGAAGAGAGCGTGCACAGAATTAAAAACCTATGTGTGAAAAAATAACAACAGAAAACTTTCTTAACCTGGTGAAGGAAACAGACACACTAAACCCCGAAGCCAAGAGAATCCCAAACAAGGTGAACCCAAAGAGGCCCATGCCAAGACACATCATAATAAAAATGCCAAAGGGAGAATCTTAAAAACAGCAAGAGAAAAGCATCTAATTACCTTCAAGTCATCTCTCATAAGACTGCCAGAGGATTTCTTAACAGAAACTTTGCAGGTCAGAAGGGAATAGTAAGAAATATTCAAAAGGATGAAAAGCAAGGACCTCCAACCAAGATTACTCTACCCTACAAAGTTATCATTTAAAATCGAAGGACAGACAAGAAAAAGCTAAAGGAGTTCATCACCACCAAATCAATATTATAGAAATGTTAAAGGTACTTCATTAAGAAGGGGAAGAAAAAGAGAAAAATATGAATAGTGAAATGGTGATAAATATATATCTATCAAAAATTACTTTAAAGGACACATATACAATACCTTAATCAATAAATTAAAAATTACTTTAACTGCAAATGGATTAAATTCTCTAATATAGAGATAGGATGGCTCAATAGAAAACCAAAACACTTACATATGCTGTCTACAAGGGACTCACTTCAGATTGAAAGATACACACAGACTGAAATAAAGGGATGGAAAAAGAAATTTCATGAAAATGGAAACAAAAAAATAGTGGGGAAGCACTGTTTATATCAGAAAAATTAGACTTTTAAAACAGAGAGATAATGAAGTACTCAATAATTCTAGTTCTGTGTATTTATCTGAAGACACCAAAACAGTAAGTCAAAGACATATGCATCCATGTTTGTTACATTATCTACAAGTAGAGGCTCGATGTATGAAATTTGTGCAAGGGTTCGGCCCCAGCCTCTGTGGCGTCTGCCTCAGTCCCTGTCCACCTGCCATGGCAGCCACCTCTGCCTTGGCCCCCTCCACAGCAGCTTGGTTCGGAAGGTCACCAAATGTAGCATATTACATTTTTATTATTATAGAGACCCAGTGAATGAAATTTGTGCACAAGTACAGTCCCTAGGCCTGGTCGGCAATCGAAGCATGAGTGTCTGGCGTGGAAGGGCAGATCCCAGCTGACTTTGTGCCCTAGGCAGAACTTTGGCCCTCCTCCGCCTGAGACATTGGGCCCCACCTGGTTCCCTCAGCACTGGGAGCCAGGTGGCGGCCCTACACCCCGCCGCTGTCAGTCACCATCTGCAGAGCGCTCAGCAGGGTGATCAGGCCCTGCTCGTACCCTCCTTGGCCTGGTGCCCCCCACTCACCAGCTCCACCATCCCTGCTCTCATTGGGGCCCATCAAGGCCAGCAGCACCATGTCACCAACACCCGCCATGTTCTGCACCGCCCTCCAGTGTTCAGTGCATGTCACAGCGAGCAGTCAAACTCCCAATCAAACTCCCAGTTGAGCAGACAATTTGCATATTAGGTTTTTATTATAGAGGATAGCCAAGAGATGGAAGCAACCTAAGTGTCCATTAATAGATAAGCGGATAAAAAAGTGGTGGTGCATATATGCAATGGAATATGACTCAGCTATTTAAAAAATGAAATCTTGCCACCTGCAACAACATGAATGTTCTTAGAGGGTATTGTACCAAGTGAAAAAAGTAAAACAGAGAAAGACAAATGCCATATGATTTCACTTATATGTGGAACCTAAAAAGAAAATAAACAAGTAGAACAGAAACAGACTCAGATAGAGGCTTTATCTCTCTACCTCTCTCTTCTTCTCTCTCTTAAAAAACAAAACCACTCAAGAAACCAAAATGGTGGCATAGGTACTCGCTGTCTCCCACAACCACATCAAAATTACAACTAAAATTAAAAAAACAACCATCATTCAAAACTGCCTGAGAGCTGTCTGAATGGAAGTCCTACAACTAGAGAAATAAAGAAGAAAGTGCATTGAGACTGGTAAGATGGGAAGAGGCATGGAATGGGCTGGACTGGTATCCACATGGGCTGTTTCTGTAATCTGGAAATCGTCTATTCAGAGGCTGCCCATGAGGAGCACGGGGTCCTAGCCCTATACCAGCCCCCTAACTCAGGATTCCAGAGCTGGGAAGACCAGTGGGGATAATTACAGGCTGTAAAAACCAGCAGAGATTAGGGTTCAGGGACATGGAGGCTGCTGGAGATCCAGGTGTTTCTTTATTGTTTTGTTTTTTTCATTTGAACATATTTTTATTGCTTTCAGAGAGGAAGGGAGAGGGAGAGAGAGATAGAAACATCAATGATGAGATAGAAACATCACTGATTTGCTGCCTTGTGCACACTGCCCACTGGGGTTCTGAGCCTCCAACACATGCATGTGCCCTGACCCAGAATCAAACTGTAACCTCTTGGTTCATAGGTCGACGTACAACTACTGAGCCACACCAGCTGGGCCCAGGTGTTCCTTTTAAAGAGCCAGCACATAAGCAGAACTTACAAGGTCCTGCATCCTTTGAGCTCCAGTTCCAGGGTGAGGCTCTGAGGGACCCAGGCACATAAAAGGAGGAACTGGATTATCTGGCATTGGGGCAGGAACTCAGGGTCAGCTTTTTCTCAGATGGAGGTGCTCACAGGGGTCCTTGTTCATGTGAGGCTGACTGGCAGGCATATCTGTTTGCTCCACCCTGGTGATTCTGATACCCATCCCCATCCAATTTGCAGCCCCACCCAACCCATGTGCAGTAGCTTTTGCATATGAATGGCCTGTCCTTGCTCAGGCTTCAGATTTTGCTAAAATCTCTCAAACAAGCTTCAGCTGGGTCAGCATACCCAAACCTGTCAATACTAAAAGACCCAAGACCCCGCACTAGCATGAGCCCGCCTTGCTTCACAGCCCAGCTTCACCTGGGCACCTCCAAGCTTAATAGAAATAGCTCATGCAGGGTGGCCTTAGGCAGTAGCTGACTTTTCACTTCCTACGTGGTATAAGGTTGGTACTAGATTTATCAGGGTTATCATTTTGTAATTTCTATAAATGTCTAATCACTGGGTTATACACCTGAAATCAATACAGTGGTACCTCGAGATACGAGTTTAATTCGTTCCATAACCTTGAGGCGTGGGAAACTATGAGATGCTCGAGTTGCGCTAAACTGGTGGGTCGTGTGCAGCCGGCCGATCCATGCGATTACTCCTATCTCAAATGTTGCTCGTATTTCAAAGCAAAAATAGCTTGCTTGACAGCTCGTATCTCAAAAATTTCGTATGTTAGGGCACTCGTATCTCGAGGTACCACTGTATTATATTGTACATCAACTGTAATTAAAAAATGAAAAAATAAAAAGAGAGAAACAAATGAAAACAATGTGCCTGTTTATACTGTCACTACTTGGCTTACCGATATCTGGTTAATCAGTTGCTGCAAGTTACAAATTTTCTCTACATTTTCTTTTAATTCCTGGTCTTCCAAATTTCCCACTAGCTTTTGAAGATCTACTTTACAGCTGAAAATTCAAGCAATAGAATACAAGAGTTAATCACACTGTCAAGACAAAAGTATCTATGATTACATATTATGTGCTATAAGGTCAGTAACAGACATCTGGTAAGAAACTTACGCTGCATGCTGCTTCAGTTCTTCTAGCTTGGCATTCATTTTTTCATTCGCTTGTTCTGTCTATAACAAAGACCCAGGAGATCATCAGTGGCAGTGCCTGACAGCCTCACTTAATTATGCCTTCTCTCCTACTTCTATAGTTTAAAAGCCAGGTAGAATGGCTGACTCCTTTGCTATAATAGAAGATTTAATGTGCTTTGTTTATTTAGTGAGAAATGTGTTTTTTAAATATTTTATTGATTTTTTACAGAGAGGAAGGGAGAGGGATAGAGACCTAGAAACATCAATGAGAGAGAAACATCGATCAGCTGCCTCCTGCACACTCCCTACTGGGGATGTGCCCACAACCAAGGTACATGCCCTTGACCGGAATCAAACTTGGGACCTTTCAGTCACAGGCTGACGCTCTATCCACTGAGCCAAACCGGTTTGGGCGAGAAATGTTTTTTAACAGTCATGGAAATTAGCCCTTTAGTCAACATTAAATACTAAAAATAGCATCTAAGCAGCTGGATCTCATGTTTGCCACGAAGCACAAACTATAGGGTGGAGTGTGAAGCCTCAATTCCATGGAGAATTTTGCAACTGAGGGAGAAAGCAATAGTTTCTGGCATGCTACACCCTGCTATTTGCAAAAAACCCACTTACTTTAAACTACCTCCTACACTACTGTTCTCTGGTCCCAGCAGAAGGGCATTTAAAACATAAAAGGACCTTACATTGTATATCAGCTGAGTTTTTTCACATTAAATTATCTGATATGGTTAGGCTAGTTTTAACAAAAGAAAATAAGAAAAAGGGAGAAGCACAAGAGTGATGGCAGAGAAGAAATGGCAGAGGCAGCTACATTTTGGACGGGGTAATCGACAGTTTCTGTTCTATTCTAATCAAATGATCTGTAATGTACTAAACGCACTGTTGGGGAAGAACAGTTTATACAGGATAAAAATTTGTGCTTGCTATGAAGTTCTGATAGGACATCAAACAATAAGCCCATCGGATAGCTACTGTAACAATCTTATAAAGGTCAGATGGGTATGTGGCTAGAATAACAAGTACTCTCTGTTACATCTGCCACACTCACAATCATGTGAGACAAATCTTCTAGAATTACTTCAAAGGCAAAAAATGAGTCATGGAGACAGAAAACTATATAAAAATCCTCTAAATCCCCTTTTAACTCTTCTGCCAATAATGGACAATACAATGGACATAGGATTTGGCCCTCTTTAAATAAATTTTTAAGCAGTTTACTATTTCTTGACAAGAGAGCACATATTTTGATGGAAACTCATTTTTGCTTCTGGCAGTCAATGTACTATCAAAAACTGAATTGTATTAAGGCTAGTAGAAAAACGTTATTGACAGAGCCAGTATGCACTGATCCAGGAGGTTACTATCAGACAGATAGTAGGATACAGAAAAGTGTAATAAGTTACATAGTGATCCACTATTTGGAAGTTAACCATATGTGAATGGAATTAATTTCCTAGCCATTCTATCTTACCATGATAACTGTTATGATGTGATATAAATGTGACCTCATGATAGGGGAAGTGAGATAGAGAGGAACTAAAATCTTATTGAGGGAATATTTACTTGGTATTATAGATAAAGATTAGTCAGGACTTAAAGTGAGAGGGACAGGCATTTTAGAACAAGTCTATTTAAAAATGAGATTCATGTAGATTCTTTGTGGTGGATATATAGGTGTTCACTGTACAATTCTTTTAACTTTTCTGTATGTGTGACTATAAGCCCATGTATTTACCTCAGAGGGGTTCAATGGAAGATATGGAGGATATGATAATACTATTCATTTCTTTCCATATAACTTACCTCTCATAACGAGAAGCAGGTTAAATATTTCAGAAACTAAAGCTGGTAAATGTCCAGATTGCTAATAGTTTAGTCTTGGGGTCTCACCAAAATGATCCTCTCCAATAGCTGGGATGTCTGACCAACTGCCTCACTCAGACCACGACTTAATTTTTCATTTTCCTCCACCAGGGACTGATTCTTCTCCATCAAAGACTGTAGATTCTCTGATGGTTTCACACTAAAACAAAAAAAATTAACATTAGAAAAATTCATGATTAATAACACTTATATCAAAGATGGATAAAACTATATCCCACAGTCCTTTTGTGTGGGGCAGTTGGTTTAAAATTACCCACCCACCAAAGTCTGGAAAAAATGTGTCTATTCCAATCTATTCTCTCAGGGAATATGTTGTAAGAATAAGAAACATATGCCTGAAATACTTTATTATTTTTATTGAATTTATTGGTATAACATTGGTTAAAATTATATAGGTTTCAGGTATACAATGCCATAATACATCATTTGTATATTGTACCACCCCAAGTCAATTCTTCCAACACCATTTATCCCCCTTTTACTCCGCCTTTTATTTCTCCTCTCCTCCTTCCTTTTCCCTCTTGCAATCACCATACTGTAGTTTATGTCTATGAGTTGTTGTGTTTTTTGCTTAATCACTACATGCTTTTCACCCAGTACCCCAACACCCTTCCCCTCAGATATCTGTCAGTTTGTTCTCTGTATTTATGAGTCTGTTTCTCTTTATTTGTCAGTTTATTTGTTCATTAGATTCCACATATAAGTGAAATCATGATTTGGAGGACAATAATGATTCAGGGCCAGATATGGTTGCAACAGGAATGACTAACCTCCACCCTTGGCTCTTGGCTTACGATCTATGTGCCACATAGATAAGAAGTGAAGGCTAACTGTAGCTAAGACACATGTTTTCTCCTTCTTCTCATTCTTAATCTCTTATTAAAGACTAGAGGCCCAGTGCATGAAATTCGTGCTCAGGGGTGTGTGTCCCTCAGCCCAGCCTGCACCCTTTCCAATCTGGGACCCTTAGAGGGACGTCTGACTGCCCATTTAGGCCCGATCTGTTAGG
Source organism: Lasiurus cinereus (assembly GCA_011751065.1). Taxonomy (NCBI): domain Eukaryota; kingdom Metazoa; phylum Chordata; class Mammalia; order Chiroptera; family Vespertilionidae; genus Lasiurus; species Lasiurus cinereus. Next base: position 10,889,592 of record JAAGEH010000013.1, on the reverse strand, counting down.
ACCCTACTGTTAGGATCGGGCCTAAATGGGCAGTCAGATATCCCTCTCACAATCCAGGACTGCTGGCTCCCAACTGCTCGCCTGCCTGCCTTCCTGATTGCCCCTAACTGCCCTTCCCTGCAGGCCTGGTACACACCAACTGCTCTTCCCTGCAGGCCTGGGTCTCCGAACCAACTTTCCCTGCAGGCTCGGTCACCCCTAACTTTCCTCCTCTGCTGTCTTGATCACCCCTAACTGCCCTCCCCTGCAAGCTTGATCATCTACAACTGCTCTCCCTTGCAGGCATGGTCCTTTCCAACTACTCTCCCCTGCTGGCCTGATTCCCCACAACAGCCCTCCCTTGCAGACCTTGTCCCTCCCAACTTCCCTCCCCTGCTGGCAATCTTGTGGTGGCCATCTTGTGTCCACATGGGGAATACAATTTTGTGTATCAGAGTGATGGTCAATTTACATATTACTCTTTTATTAGATAGGATTAGGGAGGTAAGGAAGAAAAGTTACAGTCGGAATCCAAGATGGTGGCATAGGTAAACACCTACACGGCTGCCTAGCACAACAATTTCAAAACTACAACTAAAAGACAGAACGGACATCATCCAGAACCACAGGAAAGCTGGCTGAGTGGAAGTTCTACAACTATAGGGAAAGACAGGGGCTCACAGAGACCCAGAGGAGCTGCAAAAAGCTGATGTATGAAGACGCGTGCGCTGAGAGCGGGTGCCGGAGTACCTGGCTGGCTTTCTCTGGCAGGAGGGAAACGGAGACTCTCAAAGGCATTGAACCCCTTATCTTATGACACTAAACCCCAGATCCAGCCGAAACTCATACGGGGGGAGTTTGGACTGTGAAAAGGGAGAAGTGCACGGAAATTTAGGGGAGTCGCAAAAGATCAAAGGCCTGGTGGCACGCATGGCACTGTGCACAGGACAGATTGCTGATTGTGTCGCTGGCTTTCGCGAGTGGGCGGGAGACAGACCCTCCCAACTGTGCCACTTCTGACTCCACTAAGCCCCGAAACCCTGGGGACCTAGACTCGTGTGGTCCTGGTGAGCAGGGAAGCCGGAAAGGCAGCGGTTAGAGGCACTGCGAGCTCGTGCACAAGGACTGCTCCAGTGATTACCCAGTCACGTGAGACTCAGGGGCCGTGGAGGGCGGGGCCGACTGGAAGGCAAGGTGGTCCCTTAAGCCCTGAGACTCCACCCATCCCAAGCTCAACAGAGGCTTCTTCGGTTTTGCAAGTCTGGTATCATAAGGCTGAATCCAACACAGAAGTTCACCCGGCATAGTGAAAATGCCGAGACAAGGAAAGGGATTACAAACAAAAGAAATGGAGGGAAAAAAACGACTGGATATAGAGTTCAAAACCACGCTTATAAGGTTTTTCAAGAATATGCTAGAAAAGTTGGATAAATTTAGTGAGACCCAAGAGGAGATGAAAAAGGACATACTAGAGACACTGACTGAAATAAAAAATATTATACAGAGTCCTAACAGCAGACTAGAGGATGGCAAGAATCAAGTCAAAAATTTGAAATATAAAGAAGCGGAAAACATTCAACTGGAAAAGCAAGAAGAGAAAATAATCCAAAAATGTGAAGATAATGTAAGGAGCCTCTGGGACAGCTTCAAGCGTACCAACATCAGAATTGTGGGGGTGCCAGAAGAAGAGAGCAAGATACTGAAAACCTATTTAAAGAAATAATGACTGAAAACTTCCCACATCTGGTAAAAGAAATAGACTTACAAGTCCAGGAAGCAGACAGAACCCCAAATAAAAGGAATCCAAAGAGGATCACACCAAGACACATCATAATTAAAATACCAAGAGCAAAAGACAAAGAGAGAATATTAAAAGCAGCAAGAGAAAAACAGTTCATTACCTACAAGGGAGCACCCATACAACTGTCAGCTGATTTCTCAACAGAAACGATGCAGGCCAGACGGGAGTGGCAAGAAATATTCAACGTGATGAATAGCAAGAACTTACAACCAAGAATAATCTATCCAGCAAAGCTAACATTCAGAATTGAAGGGCAGATAAAGAGCTTCACAGAGAAGAAAAAGCTAAAGGAGTTCATCAACTCCAAACCAGTATTATATGAAATGCTGAAAGGTACTCTTTTAGAAGAGGAAGAAGAAAAGGTAAAAGCCAAAAAATTATGAACAACAAATACATATCTATGAACAAGTGAATCTAAAAATTAGGTGAATTAAAAATTTGATCAACAGAATAAACGGGTGAATATAATAGAATCAGAAGCACAGAAAGGGAGTAGACTGATAATTCTCAGGGGGACAAAAATCATAAAGCATCAAACAGACTGTGAAATAACAGCAGAAAGATTAAAGTCAGGTGAGGTAGATAAGTGATCAATCAAAGGACTTGTATGCATGCATATAAGCATAACCAATGATCACAGACACTGGAGGGTTGGGGTATGCCTGGGAGGGAGGGGGGGAAATAGGGAGATATGTATAAAAAAGTAATAAAAATTAATAAAAAGAAAAAAAAGAAAAGTTACAGAGGAGATAGGGTCTGAATTTTAACTCATAAACATAAGTCAATTACCTATTTAGTGTATGGTTTACTCCCAATAGAATTTAAGAAGTCAGAAAGTTGAAATGGTGAACAGTGGCCACTAAGACCTCATTTCACAATTTTCCATAAATAAGTGCTCCCTTCTTAAGTGCTCATCTTGTTTAAAATGGATGACCCATAGCCTTCTGTTCATTTGTCTGTTAGTTTTAAATTGCTTAGAATGGGTGGAGGCAAAAATAATTTCCATTTCAAATAGGAGTGGAAGGGACAGAAAAAATTTCAAGGATACCTATAAATAAGAACCTTTGGAATTTATGCAGATTACTTCATAATGGTCCCAGACTAATGAAGTAGGCCATTAAGAAGTATAATTTTGGCGTTCATTTTGTAATCCACTAGGATTTTCACAACACTGAAAAGTTGGGCTGGTGAAAAAAGATCAGAAGAGCCTGGCCAGTGTGGCTTAATGGTTGACTGTCGACCCATGAACCAGGAGGTCACAGTTTGATTCCAGATCAGGGCACATGCCAGATTTTCAGGCTTGCTCCCCCGTGGCAGGGGGTGTGGAGGAAGCAGCCAATTCTCTCTCTCTCTCTTTCTCTTTCTCTCCCTCTGTCCCCCCTTCACTTCCTTTCTGAAGTCAACAAAAATATATTAAAAAAAAAAAAGAAGAAATATGAAGATTTGATCTTAAGAAGACTGAAGGAAAAAGTTAATAGCTGTCAAGGCTATAAAAAGGGTAAAAGAACAAGGAACAGCTGTTGTCAATTTCAATAAAGGATAAAAAATGATTACAGTAACAAATGCCCTCTCACATCCGTGAATTATCTTTTTATTTCATTTTTTAAAAATTATGTTCAATTTCTCTTGAATTCTAAGTATTTTTTTCCTAATATATTTTATTGACTTTTTATAGAGGGAGGGACAGAGATATAAAGTTAGAAACATCTATGACAGAGAAACATCAATCAGCTGCCTCCTGCACACCGCCCACTGGGGATGTGTCTGCAACCAACAAGATACATGCCCTTGACCGGAACTGAACCTGGGACCCTTAGGTCTGCAGGCCAATGCTCTATCCACTGAACCAAACCAGTTAGGGCATGAATTATCTTTTTAATTCCTCACCTAAGAATATGTTTTTATTTATTTTTAGAGAGAGAAAGGGAAGAAGAGAAGGGAGCATGGGAGAGAGAAACATTGATGTGAGAGAATCATTGATTGGTTGCCTCCCTCATGTGCCCTGACTGGGGATCAAAGGCACCTTCAACCTAGGTATATGCCCAAACAGGGAATTGAACCCAAAACCTTTTGTTGCACAGGACGACCTGGCTGGGGCAAGACCTCCATGAATTTTTATGGAACATTTTTATCAAAAAGTTAACAACAAGTTCACACCATAAGGTCTCATATTACACTGTTGAGAATTTACTAAGACTCTTATGAAGGAATGTTCAATTAAAATGTGTATTATAAAAATGAACTATCAGTACATTTAGTGTTATTTTAGATTGCTGATATTTCCTTCTTTCCTTACTGATATTAAACTGAAAACTTCCACGCATCATTCATAAAAGTTGACAAGTGTCAAAGTAATGATATTTATTAAAGTAGAGTTGACATAAAGTATGTTAATTTCAGGTGTATAACATGATTCAATATTTATATAGTTTAAAAAGTAATATCCACATTAAGCCTAGTAACCATTTGTTACTGTACAAAGTTATGATATTATTGACTAATAGAGGCCGAATGCACTAAATTCATGCACGGGGGTGGTGGTGGTGGGGGAAATCCCTCAGATTGGCCTGCACCATCTTGCAATTCGGGACCCCTCACTCTTAACCACCCCACCTGCTTGCTTCTTACCACCTGCCTGTTCACTCCTTACCCCTTGGCTCACCACTTCTTAGTGCTGCTGTGGAGGCAAGAAAGGGTCCCATCACTGCCACTGCGCTCACCAGCCATGAATCTGGCTTCTGGCTGAGCAGCACTCCCGCTGTGGGAGCGCACTGATTATCAGGGGGCAGCTTCTGCATTGAGCATCTGTCCCTTGGTGGTCAGTGTATGTCATAGTGACCAGTCATTCTGATCATTTTCGTCATTCCACCTTAATGGTTGCTGGGCTTTTATATACATAGATGTTCTATATGTTGTACATTACATCCCTGTATATTTCACCCCTAACATTTCTAACGTTTCTCTAAATGGGGAAAAAATACAATGGAAAACAAATGTTTCCTCTTTCACAAACTATTTAATTGCATAAGTAGGAATTCAAGTTAGCTGAGCATGTGCAAATTAACAAACACTTGCAGAAAATCAATATAAAAGCTTCAATGACACACATTCAAAGACAGAATATGCTACAAGGACAAAAAGCAAAAAATAAAACATGTTTATAAATTATACATTTTGTTAAAAGACTTATTATGAAAGGTCTCTAAAAATATAAACATCTTTTTGATATAAAAAGTAGCATATTTATTTATCTGGAAAACATTCAACAACTGATTTCAATTGTTTGATTCAACAACTGTTTCTCAGAATTGATTACTTTTTCAGCTGAAAGTATATCCTAGGTTGTTGGAAGTCTGGAAAGGTCTTGTGTTACATAAAATAAGCCTGTGCTAAATTCAAAGTAAAGGAAGATAGGCCAATTGCTTCCAAATCAAGTATACTAGAATAGGTCTTTAAGAGACCCTTTAAGACAACACAGCTTTCCTGTTTCTTTATCCAACATTCTTAAAATATTATCAAGAAAATCAAGATTAAATTACCAAAAGGGGGAGAATTACAAAGACAAAGTTGGTCATCTGTGGGTGACAAAATTATAGAAATTTTAATATTTATTTTTATAATTTCTAAATATAGCAGTGTATCACTTTTATAATAAAAAAACTGATTAAGGCTTATTAAAAATATAGTAAAAAAAATAGGCTCACACCATTCACAAGAAGAAACTCCAAATGAAAAGTAAAACATAAAACCAACATAAGGACTAGAAGAAAACATTGGTGAATTCCTCTTTAACATTCGCATAGGAAAAGATTTTCTAACTATGAATCAAACTCCAGAAGCATGAGGAGAATGTAAACAGTAGTCACACTGGAAAACAGTTTGGCATTTTCTTAAACATACGATCAAGCAATTCCACTTCTAGGTATCTATGCAATAAAAAACACATGCCTACACAAAAACTTGCCAGTGAATACTCATAGCAGCATTACTCATAATAGCCAAAAAATTGAAACAACCAAAAAGTTTATCAACTGTGAATGGATAGACAAAATATGGTCTATCCAGACAATGAAATACTATTCAGCAATAAAAAGAAATGAAATACTGATACAACATGGATGAATCTCAAAAACAGTATAAGTGAAAGAAACCACACAAAAAGTCCACATACTCTATGATTCCATGTATATGATATGTTCATACTAGGCAAATCTCTAGGAACAGAAAGCAAGCTAATGGTTGGCTGGGGCTGGGAGTAGGAACCGGAGTGACTGCAAATGGACAGGAGGGATAATTTTGAGGTGATGGCAATGTTCTAATATTGGGTTGTGGTGATCATTGTACAACTCTGTGAAATTACTAAGGCCCATTGAATCGCCCTAGCTGGTTTGGCTCAGAGGATACAGCATCAGCCTGAGGACTGAAGGGTCCCAGATTTGATTCCCATCAAGGGCACATGTTTGGGTTGTGGACTCAACCCCCAGTAAAGGGTGTGCAGGAGGTAGCCAATCAATGATTCTCTCTCATTGATGTTTCTATCCCTCTCTCCCTCTCCCTTCCTCTCTGAAAACAATTATATATTTTAAAAAATAAATAAAAGTCATTGAATTGTACTTCAAGTGAATTTTCAGGTATACAAATTATCTCAATAAAGTTGCTAAGGAAGGCAGAAGCAATAAATGACAGATAAACTTTTTACTGCATAAAAATTTAAAAATTTTGCATGACAAACACTATAAGCAAAGTAACAGAGAATACACTTGAAGAAAAATACACTATAGACAAAGAACTAATATTCACCAATATATAAAGAACTATTTAAATAAGGGCTAAAATTAGCGTGACTATTATGCAGCCACTATGGAAAACAGTATAGTGGTTTAAATAAAAAGTTTTAAATAGAATTACTATATGGTTACATATCCAAAGGAATAAAAAGCAGAGTCTTAAAGAGACATATGCACACCTATGTTCATAGTAGCATTATTCAAAATTTCCAAAAAGCACCTTGTGTCCTTTGATGAATAAATGGATACACAAGAAATGGTATATACAGGATGGGGCGAAAGTAGATACATAATTGGGGTTACACAAAATACAAAGAATTTATTCTTATAGTATTTATTAACTAGAGGCCCAGTGCACAAAATTCATGCATGCGAACATCTCTAGGCCTGGCTGGTGATCAGGACTGATTGGGACCTCCTTTCCACTGGCTGCCAGCTGGGGCCTTCCTTCATTCTGCAATGCCCGCTGATGGTCAGTGCACGTCATAGCGAGTGGTTGAACTCTGGGTCGTTTGAACTCCCGAGGGGACAATTTGCATATTAGCTTTTTATTATATAGGATTATTGCATGATAAACCTACTTTTGCCCAACTCTGTATATTCAATGAAAAAAGCCAGTCCCCAAAAGACAAACACTGTATGATTCCACTTATATGAGATACCTAAAGTAGTCAAGTTCATAGAAACAAAAAGTAGAATGGTGGTTACCAGGGTCTGAGAAGAAAGGGCACAAGGAGTTATTGTTTAATGGATATATAATTTCAGTTTTACAAGATGAAAAAGTTCTGGAGATCTGTTTCACAACAAGGTAAATTATACTTAACGGTACTCAACTGTGCACGTAAAAATGCTTAAGATAGTACATTTTATGTTATTTACCATAATTAAAAAAAGAAAAAAACAAGAAAACTAGAAGAAAATATAGTTGATGGTAAAGAACATTCCATAAATACAAGCAATGGCAGGAAACTCTAAAAGAATAGATAGGGTTGGGGTGGGGAGTTGTTTCATGAGTATGGAGTTTCAGTTTTGCAAGAAGCAAAAGTTCTGGAGATTCATGGCACCACAATGTGGCTATATATAACACTTTTGAACTGTACACTTAAAAATGATTGAGGAGGTAAATTTTATGTCATATATATTCAACCTTCCCCCTATATATGGGCATTTACATTGTTTCCAATTTTGGCAATTACAGATATGCTGCAGTGTGTATATATATGTATTTGTGTTGTTAATGATTTATCTTCAGGGTACATTTTTAGAAATGGGATTGCTGGGACAAGTTAAGTGCATGTCTGGTTTTGTCAGATATTGCCATAACCCCTCCAGAAGGGTTATACCCATTTGCATTCCCAACAGCAGTGCATGACAATGTTTGCTTTCTCCATAGCCTTGCCAATGGAATGTGGTGTTATATTTTTCCGTTCTTTACTAATCTAACAGGAAATACTGTCTGTGTTGTTTGAATTTGTATTTCTTTAATTATGAGTGGGCTTGAGCATTTTTTATGATTCAGGGCTATTTTTATTTTTTCCTGGTGAATTTCTATTCATGTGTCTCATTTTTCTTTTTTTTAAATTAATAAATCTTTATTGTTCAGATTATTACAATTGTTCCTCTTTTTTCCCCCCATAGCATCCCTCCACCTGGCTCCCACCCCACCCTCTTCCCTTACCTCCCCTCCATTGTTGTCATCCACAGGTGTATGATTTTTGTCCAGTCTCTCCCTGCACCTCCCTCACTCCTTACCCCTGAGAATTGTCATTCCACCCCCTTTCTATGCCCCTGATTCCATTATATTCACCAGTTTATTCTGTTCATCAGAGTTTTAATTCACTTGATTTTTAGATTCACTTGTTGATAGATATGTATTTGTTGTTCATAATTTTTTGTCTTTTACCTTTTTCTTCTTCCTCTTCTAAGAGAGTACCTTTCAGCATTTCATATAATACTGGTTTTGAGTTGATGAACTCCTTTAGCTTTTTCTTATCTGTGAAGCTCTTTATCTGACCTTCAATTCTGAATGATAGCTTTGCTGGGTAGAGTAATCTTGGTTTTAAGTTCTTGCTATTCATCACTTTGAATATTTCTTGCCACTCCTGTCTGGCCTGCATAGTTTCTGTTGAGAAATCAGTTGACAATCGTATGGGTGCTCCCTTATAGGTAATTAACTATTTTTCTCTTGCTGCTTTTAATATTCTCTCTTTGTCTTTTGCTCGTGGCATTTTAATTATGATGGGTCTTGGTGTGGTCCTCTTTGGATTTCTTTTGTTTAGGGTTCTGTGCACTTCCTGGACTTGTAAGTCTATTTCTTTCACTAGGTGGGGGAAGTTTTCAGTCATTATTTCTTTGAATAGGTTTTTAGTATCTTGCTCTCTCTCTTCTTCTGGCACCCCCATAATTCTAATGTTGGTACACTTGAAGTTGTCCCAGAGGCTACTTATACTATCTTTACATTTTTGGATTCTTTTTTCTTTTCCAGTTGAGTGTTTCATGCTTCTTTGTATTTCAAGTCTTTGACTTGATTCTTGCTCTCTTCTAGTCTGCTGTTAGGTCTCTGTACCATATATTTTTATAATTTCAGTCAGTGTATGTTTAATTTGTACAGTAGTTGGTCCTTTTTCATCTCTAGTTGTTCATTTTCCATCTCCTCTTGGGTCTCGCTAAATTTATCCATCTTTTCTAGGACATTCTTGAAAAACCTTATAACTGTGGTTTTGAATTCTATATCCAGTCATTTGTTTTCCTCCATTTCTTTCGTTTGTGACCTGTTCCTTTGTCTCTGAATTTTCACTACACTGGGAGAACTTCTGTGCTGGAGTCAGCCTTATGATACAAGACTTGCAAAATTGCAAAAACCTCTCTGTTCAGCTTGGCTGGGTTGGAATCTCAGGGCTGAGCATAGACAGGCTTGGCTTCCAGTCAGCCCTGCCCTATGTGACCCCTGGGTCTCAGTGACCCTCGGTAATCACTGCAGCCCTCTGTGTGCATGTGTGTGTGTCTCCAGGCCTCTGCCTTTCTGGTTCCCGTATGCTCTGGGAACCCGTATGAGTCTGGGTCCCCAGGGTCTCACTTAAAATTGGGGTTAGTGCTGTCGGTAGTGGATTTCAGAGCAGCTGGGAGGTTCTGTGTCCCTCCTGCTAGAGGAAGCCAGCGGCACAATCAGCAGTCTATCCTCTCTGCGCACAGTGGTGTGCACGCCTCCAGACCTCTGCCTTTTTGCACTCCCCTAAGTTTCTCTTTACACGACAGTCCAGACTCCACCCATGTGAGTCTCGCCCAGAGCTGGGGATCAGTGCAGTCGGATCTGGGGTTCAGTGCAGTTGGGAGTTTTTGTCTTCCTCCCGTAAGAGGAAGCCAGCCAGGCACTTTGCTGCCCGTCCTTCTCCACGCGCATGTCTCAGTACCTCAGCTTTTTGCAGCTCCTCTGAGTCTCCGTGAACCCCTCTCTTTCCTTCTAGTTGTAGAATTTCTCTCAGCCAGCTTTCCTGTGGATCTGGATGATGTCTGTTCTGTCTTTTAGTTGTAGTTTTGAAATTGTTGTACAAGGCAGCAATTTAGGAGTTCACCTATGCCGCTATCTTGCTTCTTCCCATGTGTCCCACTTTTCTAATGAGTTTTTTTTTATCTCTTGGCCCTTTTTTAAAAATTGTGGTAAATATACAAAATATAAAATGTACCATTTAAACTATTTTTAAGTATACAGTTCTAAATGTACACCTAAAACCTATATAATCCTGTTAACCAATGTCACCACAATAAATTTAATTTAAAAATAAAGTGGATTTGGGAGGGGGGGAGAAGAACTTTCACAATGTTCAGCAACCATCACCAGCATCTATCCTTAAAACATTTTTATCTTGCAAAACTGAAGCACTGTATGCACTTACCATAACTGCCCATTTCCTCTTCTCCCCAGCCCTTAGTAAACATCATTCTACTTTCATTTGACTACTATAAGTGCCTCAAATGGGGGAAAATCATACAGTATTTGTCTTTTGTAACTATCTTGTTTCATTTAGCATAATGTTTTCAAGATTCATTCAAGCTGTAGCATGTGTCAGAATTTACTTCCTTTATAAACCTAAATAATAGTCTATTGTATGAATAAACCACATTTCTTTACCCATTCATCTGTTGAAGGACATTGTGTTGCTTCCCTGTCTTGGCTGTTTGGAGCATGGGAGTGCAGATATCTCTTTGAGACCCTGCTTTCAATTCTTTTAGGTATATATCCAGAAGTAAAATTGCTAGATCACATGGAATTCTATTTTAAATTGTTTGAGGAAACTCCATACTCTTTCCCATAGTAGTTATACCATGTTACAACCCCTCCAACAGTGCACAAAAGTTCTAATTTCTCTACATCCTCCTCACATCCTTGACAGTAATGGTTATCTCCTATTTTGTTTTGTTATTATAGTAGTCATCCTAATAGGTGTATAGTGATCTCCTCATGGTTCTGATTCACAAATTCTCTGCTGAGTATATCTTTCTGTATAACTCTTAGAGCATCATATTTCACATATCTTTCACATATCCAAAATATGAACAATTAAAACCAACTAAGACATAGAGGGTACCCAAAATGGAATAAAAAAGTCACTGTTGGAAATACCACGTTGTCTGGATGATCTCAGCTTAAAGACAAAAAGAACTATACATAATCTAATTCATACAAGTGTTTCTCACAGGTGTATGGACTATAAATCCTGAAACTATTTTATGTGTACACTAGAACTGAACAAGTAAGTAAATAGATTGCAGATAATAACAGCTGGTTTCTCACTGTTGATGAAATAAGATTATAAATAAGGAGAGGAAGGCTAAAATGAACCCTGTAGTGTTGGACTGGAATTAGAGGTATCAGTATAAAATCATGGTTTTTAATATATAGGGTGGAGCAAAAGTAGGTTTATAGTTGTTTGTAATTACTTAATTATTATAACCTCTATTTCATGTACTCACAACTGTAAACCTATTTTTGCCCCACCTTATTTATACAGGTACATAGATGTAAAAATATAGATATATGAGTGTATGTGTGTTACTATGCATACAGATATTTCCTAGCATTACTCACTGAGGGTGCCTAGAAGTAGTGACACCCCAGTAACAATGAGCACACCTATATGCCCAGATCTGGTTTCTAAACAGCATTTTCCTGTTTAAAAAAGTACCAGGGCTCCTTGGAGATTTGGTTGATTCCAGAACTGGGGTGGCAAAAATACAAGACAGGTGTGAAACAATTTATGGAAAGGCTCAAAAAGTTGAGGATATTTTAAAGAACATAAGAGCCACCCAAAGGAGCTCCTAGTGGACAAAGCATGAACAATTTGAGCAATAAAACAAATAATAAATACCCATGAGATTGTATGGATATAAATAAAAAATCAAGTAAATACATGGGAGAGAAGTGACAGCTCGTCCTCATAGAATTCCAATTAATAAATTTCTGAGGCCAACCCTAGCCAGTTTGGCTCAGTGGATAGAGCATTGGCCTGTTGATTGAAGGGTCACTGGTTCAATTCTGATCAAGGGCACATAGCTCGGCTGAAGGCTCGATCCCCTGTACCAGTTAGGATGTGTGCAGGAGGCAACCAATTGATGTGTCTCTCTTACATAGATGTGTTTATGTCACATTGATGTTTATTTCTGACTCTCCCCGTCCCTTCCACTCTCTCTAAAAATCAATGGAAAAATATCCTTGGGTGAGGATTAACTAACTAACTAACTAACTAACTAACTAAATAAGTAAATTTCTGAGGCCATATGTTCTTCCTATTACACCAGGCTTACTCAAAGCTAACTAGTTAAGTCCAAAACAGTCAGCAGGTTTGGTAAGAGCCCAACCTTGACATCAGTGTTACTAGAAATTTTAATATATCAGGGGAAAACAACCATCAGGAGAAATACCCTTTGCTAGATTTTACCTTTAAAATTAATATATGACTCTTACTTTATAGATCCAGGCAAGGTACCTCCATGGGTTTGTAACAACAAGACCTGTAGCTGTTGTACCTGGAAAATGCAAAGGAAAATAGTTACTAATCAAAAGCTATTCATCCCTTTATCAGTGAGATTACTGCAAGAACAGTCATATAATTGTATTCAATACATAGGAAATCTAAGGCATTATCTTAGGTATTACAGAAAGTATCAGGTTTGATGATTCAATGATAAAAGGACAATCAGCATTACATGAAATAATAGTATTTAGAAGATAAGCTGTCTCTTTCACCTAAGTCTCAACTTTTATTAAGCCACTTTTTTATTATTAACCTAGAGGTCCAGCATGCAAAATTGCGAGAGACCCAGACCCACTGTGCTGTGGGACCCATCACTGCATCTTCTGGTGACCAGTCATTTGGTTGTTATGGCCACAAGCCTTTTATAATATAGATTTATTGGGGTGATATTGATAAACATGAAATTCAGGTTTCAGGTATGCAGATTTTTAATTTTTGGTATTAAATTTATTGGGGTGACACTGGTCAACCTGAACATACGTATAGTATTGAGCCTTGATTTAAAAAAAATCAAATTCAGCCCTGTGTTAAGCGATATGAAGGGGAATAGGAGAATAAACTCTTGTGATTTATTCTCAATTTTATAATCTAGTCAATGAAGACAAGTCTAAGGCCTGAAATAGTAGTAGGAAATAATAAAAGACAAAAGATGCTAAGTCATCAAGTATAGTTAAATTCTTTAGGGTTATGGGAAGTGGTAAGTGAATGAAATCCTAAAACAATCAAAAGGAGGATTCATAGGGATGTGTAACCATCCTCTCCTTTTCCCTTCTATGACAGAAGAGGAGCTGTTCTGTCTCCTACAACTAGTCTCCTCACTTATGATTTGGATCCCAACTCTTTTTGCCTCCTGATGAATCTTCCTCTATTTGTTATCCCAGTGGTCAGCAAACCATGGCTTGCGAACCACATGTGGCTCTTTGGCCCCTTGAGTGTGGCTCTTCCACAAAATACCATGCGCGGGCACGCACGTACAGTGCGATTAAAGGAGTACCCTGATTAAGTTAATAACAATGTACCTACCTATATAGTTTAAGTTTAAAAAATTTGGCTCTCAAAAGAAATTTCAATCATTGTATTGTTGATATTTGGCTCTGCTGACTAATGAGTTTGCCGACCACTGCTTTATCCCTTCTCTCTTCTCCATCTTTGACTTCTCCCTTTCTATTAAGGTGAAAACATGTTCAAATCTCAACTATCTTAAAACAAAAGAATGATTCCCAATACCACTGCCTTTTGCCCTATTTCTCTCCTTCACAAACTTTGAAAGAATAGTTTACACCCATTGCCTCCATTTCCTTTTGCTTTTTTCTCTCACTTGCTCCTCGACCTCAATATTGATTTCTGCTCACAGTATTCTATTGAACTAACTTTTGCTAAGGTCACCAATGATCTGCATATCACTACATCCCATGTTAATTTTTCAGTCTTTAGTTTACTTGAATATTTGGTAGTATTTGGCTTATCAGACAGCATAATTTCCTGCTTTTCCTTTTATTCTTCCAGCTGATTTCCTAAGTCTCTTTATAGGCTCATCTTTGTTCCAACTGTACTTTAAATGGTAAAGTTCCTCAAAGCCCAGTATAATTCTATTCACTTTATACTCTCTTTTTAAAGTCCCAACTCTGCCTATGGCTTCAATTACTATCTACAAACTAGTGACTGCCAAAATGTATCCAGTACACAGATCTTTCTGAATTTAGACCTATATATTCAACTATCTACTTAATATTCCATTTAATTGTCTGCTATCCCCAAACCTGGCCCTTCTCCAGTGAGCTCCTGATCAGGGAATACGCAGTTTCACACACCAGAAGTCTGGGTGCTGTACCCTCATCCCTTTAACTAATCCACTGGTCATTTCTTTTTATCACCACTACCACCCTAAATGTAGCCATCATTATCCTCCCTTGGATCACTGTAGTAACTTTGCAGGTGGTCTCTAGAAATCTACTATTCCTCCATTACAATCCATTTCCACACAGTGGCCAGACCATCTTTTAAAAATGTAAATTATTAATAATTTTTAACACAATCCATGAGGCTTTGATCAGGACTCTACTTTTTCTCTAGTCTAATACTGGAATACTCTTTCCTTGCTATTTCCACTCTAGTCCCATTGGCATTATTTGACTTCTTCAAATGGACTATACTTCTTCCTCACTTAAGACCTTTGTAGACTTGTAATATACCTAGGACTGTTCTATGTGCTTTACCTGTATTAACTCAACCTCCCCCCTCAAAAAAAAATTCTATGAAGCAGGTACAATAATAATTTCCTTTTTATAGATACGAAAAATAAAATACTAAGAACTTGCTAAAGATATATAGCCAGGATTTGAACCGGGGCAATCTGGCTGCAGTGTCATTGCTTTTAATCACTGTACTTTGCTACACATCCTATTTGTTCTCTCTGGAATCCCCTTCCTTCTTTTCTGCATAGATAATTCCTATTCAATCCCTTAAACCTCAGCTGAAATGTTGTTATCTCAGGACACCTTCTCAGATTAGATATATAACAGAAGATCCTATTCTATACTTTCACAGCACACTATCCCAGTTTATAAAAATATGTTGGTAAGATTATCTGATATAATAGAAGGCTAATATGCAAATCGACTGAATAGCAGAACAACTGGTCACTATGATGCACACTGACCGCCAGGGGGCATATGCTCAATGCAAGAGCTGCCCAGTGGTGGTCAGTGTGCTCTCAAAGGGGGAGCACTGCTCAGACAGGAACTTGTGACACTCCAATACGATGTGGATATTAGTGCTTTGTCATACAAATACCTGATGTCAAGGTATCAAATGACTTGGCCAAGATAACATAACAGTCTGTAACAAATGTTTAGCACTTAATTATATAATTACCATAAAAACATTTATTAGCTACTCTGGAAGGGCATCCTGAATAGATCTCCCCAATTTCATCTTTGAATTGGACAATTGTGAAACCTTTTTTAAAAATTTAATAAATCTTTATTGTTCAGATTATTACAGTTGTTCTTTATTTCTTCCATAGCTCCCCTCCACCAGGTTCCCACCCCGCCCTCCCCTCCCCTCCATTGTCTTCATCCATAGGCGTACGATTTTTGTCCAGTCTCTTCCCACACCCCCCTCACCCCTTTCCCTCTGAGAATTGTCAGTCCACTCCCTTTCTATGCCCGATTCTATTATATTTACCAGTTTATTCTGTTCACCAGATTTTTAATTCTCTTGATTTTTAGATTCACTTGTTGATAGGTATGTATTTGTTGTTCATAATTTTTACCTTTATCTTTTTCTTCTTCCTCTTCTTAAAGAATACCTTTCAGTATTTCATATAATACTGCTTTGGTGTTGATGAACTCCTTTAGCTTTTTCTTATTTGTGAAGCTCTTTATCTGCCCTTCAATTCTGAATGATAGCATTGCTGGGTAGAGTAATCTTGGTTGTAGGTTCTTGCTATTCATCACTTTGAATATTTCTTGCCACTCCTGTCTGGCCTGCATAGTTTCTGTTGAGAAATCAGCTGACAATTGTATGGGTGCTCCCTTGTAGGTAATTAACTGTTTTTCTCTTGCTGCTTTTAATATTTTCTCTTGGTCTTTTGCTTTTGGTATTTTAATTCTGATGTATCTTGGTGTGGTCCTCTTTGGGTTTCTTTTGTTTGGGGTTCTGTGTGCTTCCTGGACTTGTAAGTCTATTTCTTTCACTAGGTGGGGGAAGTTTTCAGTCATTATTTCCTCAAATAGGTTTTCAGTATCTTGCTCTCTCTCCTTCTGGCACCTTCATAATTCTGATGTTGGTACGCTTGAAGTTGTCCCAGAGGCTCCTTACACTATCTTCACATTTTTGGATTCTTTTTTCTTTTTGCTTTTCCAGTTGAGTGTTTCATGCTTCTTTGTATTTCAAGTCTTTGACTTGATTCTTGCTCTCTTCTAGTCTGCTGTTAGGTCTCTGTATAATATTTTTTATGTCAGTCAGTCTATGTTTAATTTCTAGTTGGTCCTTTTTCATCTGCTCTTGGGTCTCGCTAAATTTATCCATCTTTTCTAGGAAATTATTGAAACACCTTATAACTATGGTTTTAAACTGTATATGCAGTCGTTAGTTTTCCTCCATTCCTTTCGTTTGTGATCTGTTCCTTTGTGTCCACATATTCGCTGCTTCCCTGAGTTGGTAGAGTAGCTTTGTGTGCTAGTTGTCCTATATGGTCCAGTTGCTCTGCCTCCCCAGTTATCTGAGGTGGACACTCTTGGTGCACCTCTTTGTGTACTGTGTGTACAGCCTTGTTGTAGTTAAGTCTTGATTGTTGTTGGTATCAATGGGGGAATTGACCTTCAGGCCAACTTGGCTATGAGGATCAGCTGTGTCTACTGCAGAAGAACTTCTGTGCTGGAGTCAGCCTTATGTTACAAAACTTGCAAAATTGCAAAAGCCTCTGTCCTGGGCTTGGATGGGGTGGAGTCTCAAGGCTGAGCAGACAGCCATCAGCCTTGCCCTATTCGCCCCCTGGGTCTCAGTGTCCCTTGGTAATCGCTGCAGCCCTGTCTGCAAACACTCGCATGTGTGTGCCTCCAGACCTCTGCCTTTTGCAGCACCTAAAATTGCTGCCTCACACAACAATTGCCCCCCATCTTAAATGTGACCATAACCATATTAATAGAAATTATTAACATGGTAATAATTCCCCAAAATATGCTTAACCAGTATGTCTAAATTTGTGATAAAGGAGAAGCTGAGAAACAGAAGAAGCTCTATCATTCCATTCACATTCTTCTAATTTTTCTCATCAAATTCCAAGTCCCTTATACCTGTTGCTTCAGATGATTAAGTTCAGCTGTTTGGGGATCAATATTAACAATAGGTTTGTTCTTGATTTTTCTTGCTCTGTCAGCATAGCGAAGGGTATTTAATGTTTCTTCTAGATTGGAGTCAGCAGGACTCACACAGGCTATCATAAGAGTGTGGCTATTACCTCCTAGAGAATCTGAAAAGGAACAATGGAAGGAAATGAAATCAAACAAGTAAAATGCAAGCAAAGCTGTCTATATGGGGAGGTGACTTCAAAATCAGAGCTGTCACAACAAAAAAATGAGTATCTACCCATTTCCTATTTGTGACAATATAAAAACACAAAGATTTTTGATGTATAAAATAAAAATAGCTTAAAATCCTATTGGATGTGTCCTCATGCTCAAGAGTCTGTGATTTTAGCAGTTAATCATGTTAAAACAACTGGGGCCTGGCCTAAGTCAGTCAGGAGCCACTATAGAGATTAAACATTCCTAGGATGCCCCCACTACGTGGGTTTTAACTCTTCAGAGAATTCTGCTTATCAGCACTATTAAAGAAATAGTAACCAAATTCATTTTTAGATACAAAGTATAACTACAGTTGGCATTCTGCAAACTTTTTGGCTCTAAAACCATATATGAAGATATCTTTCAATGATCTTACAAGTCTGCTTGCCAACAGGTTTCTCTCTAATTTATCAATTAGACAGCTCTGTATGTGACAGTCCAAAAATCTGGCTTTTTACCTTTTCCATTTCTGCTTTATCAGCACTATCATAATTACTCTCTCTTATTTTTAGAGGCACTTTGTGCTTACCTTGAAGCAGTCGAGTCAACTTGGAATCTCTATAGGGCACAAAGCCACCCTTTTTATCATCTCCAAGAGCACTGATCACATTCCCCAAGCATAGGAGGCCTCGGTTAATATTAATACCTAATAGTATGAAACAAAATTTAAATTGCTTGATGAAGCACTGAACTTATTTTTAACATTTATCCTAAGAAAGGTAAAAGAAATAAATACCCCATAGTAATATTCACTCATCAATCTTAAGGTAACTTCTCAATCCTGTTCACTTTTCTTAGAGTGCTTACCTCTTTAAATAAAATTTAAAGGACAAAGGTCCAAATATTAGATATACACAGTTGAGTCTGTTGCCACTTCTCATCCTCTCTCATGGAAACAAAGCAGACAGACAGATAACTATCACTATGTCAACAATGATTTCCACAGTTACTTTCTATATCCATTCTCACATATAATCCTTAAATTAATTCCCTGAAATTAGATGAATAGCTATTTTTATCATCTTATTATCATTACTAAAGGGCCTGCAGAGAGATGAAAATGATGAAGAGAGTGATAATAGCTAAGTTTATACAGTGTTTACTATAAGCAGGACACTATTTTAGGTACTTCATACATGGGTGGGCAAAAGTAGGTTTATAGTTGTTTGTATGACAAATAGTAGAGGAGAATCCAAGATGGCGGCATAGGTAAACACCTACACTGCTGCCTCGCATAACAATTTCAAAACTACAACTAAAAGACAGAATGGACATCATCCAGAACTACAGGAAAGCTGGCTGAGTGGAAGTTCTACAGCTAGAGGGAAGGAGAGGGGCTCACAGAGACGCAGAGGAGCTGCAAAAAGCTGAGGTACGGAGACGCGCGCGTGCAGAGAATGGGTGCCTGAGTACCTGGCTGGTTTTCTCTGGCAGAAGGGAAACGGAGACTCTCAAAGGCATTGAACCCCTTATCTTACGACACTAAACCCCAGATCCAGCCGAAACTCATACGGTGGGAGTTTGGACTGTGAAAAGGGAGAGGTGCATGGAAATTTAGGGAAGTCGCAAAAGATCAGAGGTCTGATAGCGCCCACGGCACTGTGCAGAGGACAGATTGCTGATTATGCCGCTGGCTTTCGCGAGTGGGCGGGCCACTTCTGACTCCACTAAGCTGTAAAGGTAGCAGTCTAGAGGCACTGCGGGCGCGCACGCACAAGGACCGCTCCAGCAATTACCCAGTCACATGAAACTCAGGGGCCGAGGAGGGCGGGGCCAACTGGAAGGCAAGGCGGTCCCTTAAGCCCTGAGACTCCACCCATCCCACGCTCAACAGAGGCTTCTTTGGTTTTGCAAGTCTGGTATCATAAGGCTTAATCCAACACAGTTCTCCCAGCATAGTGAAAATACCGAGACAAGGGAAGGGATCACAAACAAAAGAAATGGAGGAAAAAAACCGACTGGATATAGAGTTCAAAACCACATTTATAAGGTTTTTCAAGAATATGGTAGAAAAGTTGGATAAAATTAGTAAGAGCCTAGAGGAGATGAAAAAGGACCAACTAGAGACACTGACTGAAATAAAAAATATTATACAGAGTCCTAACAGCAGACTAGAGGAAGGCAAGAATCAAGTCAAAAATTTGAAATATAAAGAAGCAGAAAACACTCAACTGGAAAAGCAAGAAGAGAAAAGAATCCAAAAATGTGAAGATAATGTAAGGAGCCTCTGGGACAGCTTCAAGCGTACCAACATCAGAATTGTGGGGGTGCCAGAAGAAGAGAGAGAGCAAGATACTGAAATCCTACTTAAAGAAATAATGACTAAAAACTTCGCACATCTGGTAAAAGAAATAGACTTACAAGTCCAGAAAGCACACAGAACCCCAAATAAAAGGAATCCAAAGAGGACCACACCAAGACACATCATAATTAAAATACCAAGAGCAAAAGACAAAGAGAGAATATTAAAAGCAGCAAGAGAAAAACAGTTCATTACCTACAAGGGAGCACCCATACAACTGTCAGCTGATTTCTCAACAGAAACGATGCAGGCCAGACGGGAATGGCAAGAAATATTCAACGTGATGAATAGCAAGAACTTACAACCAAGAATAATCTATCCAGAAAAGCTATCATTCAGAATTGAAGGGCAGATAAAGAGCTTCACAGAGAAGAAAAAGCTCAAGGAGTTCATCAACTCCAAACCAGTAATATATGAAATGCTGAAAGGTACTCTTTTAGAAGAGGAAAAAGAAAAAGGTAAAATCCAAAAAATTGTGAACAACAAATACATATCTATCAACAAGTGAATCTAAAAATTAAGTGAATTAAAAATTTGATCAACAGAATAAACTGGTGAATATAATAGAATCAGGAGAACAGAAAGGGAGTGGACTGATAATTCTCAGGGGAAAAGGGCTGAGGGGTGTACAGGGAAAGACTGGACAAAAATCATACACCTATGGATGAGATCCATGGGAGGGAGGTAAGGGCAGAGGGAATGGTGGGAGCTGGGTGCAAAGGTGCTATGGAGGGGAAAAAAGAGAAACAAATGTAATAATCTGAATAATAAAGATTTAATTAAAATTAAAAAAAGAAAAATAGTACAATAATACTATATCCTAAAGAGGTAATATGCAAATTGACCACCACACCAACACACAAGATGGCTGCCCCCATGTAGATACAAGATGGCCACCACAAGATGGCCGGCAGAGGAGGGCAGTTGTAGGCAATCAGGCCAGCAGGGGAGGGCAGTTGGGGAGGACCCAGGCCTGCAGGGGAGAGCAGTTAGGGGGACCAGGCCTGCAGGGGAGGGCAGTTAGGGGCCAGCAGGCTGGCAGGGGAGCAGTTAGGCATTAGGCTGACAGGGGAGTGGTTAGGGGGTGATCAGGCTGGCAAGCAGAAGCAGTTAGGGGCAATCAGGAAGGTAGGTAGTGAGCAGTTGGGAGTCAGCAGTTCTGGATTGTGAGAGGGATTCTCAGATTGGAGAGGGTGCAGGCTGGGCTGAGAGACACGAATTTTGTATACCAGGCCTCTAGTCCCATATATAAAGATGAATAAGTCACAATCCCTACTCTCAAGGTGTTTAAATCTACTAGGAGAGATAGACACAGAAATAATTGCAAATATAATGTTAAAGGAAGAGATATGCATAGTAAAAATGGGTCCGTATAGGAGGAAGTGATAAACTTTACCTGAGAAGGTAAAGAAAGGCATCAGAGAAGAACTGAAAATTTGAGTTGAATTATGAAGGATAACCAGGACAATGCTGATGGAGGAGGAAAGGGTAGGAAAGAAGAATTAAGTGCATTCCAGGAAGATGAAGCAATTCCTATCAAAGCACATGTTTGTGAGAGAGAATTATACATTTAGGAACTATAGGTAGTTCAATATGAATACAGTGGTACCTCGAGATACGAGTTTAATTCGTTACATAACCTTGCCTTATATCAAGTTGCTCGTATTTCAAAGCAAATTTCCCCATTGAAATCAATTGAAATGCCATTAATCCATTCCAGCCCCCAAAATGCCACCCCAGTTGTTCTTGTTACATGCTTTTGAATAAGAAAAATGTATTTATAAATGACAAATATTGTATAAAAACATAATAAAAGAGAATGTAAAGGAATAAACTGGTTTCATAAAGTGTATTTACCTACTTGTTACACGCTTAATGCTACACTTTATCCCTAAACTGAATGTAACTTAACTAATATTCACTGAACTTAATTGCTACTGGTCTTTGCATTTTTGGCTGATCTAAAAAAAAAACACACAAAAAAAACAAAAACAAAAAAAACGTGTCCAACGAGGTTTGCCTCTTCCTCCCTTTCAGAATGTTTCTGAAATGGGTGAGGCAAGTTTCATTGAACAGCTCCGATGCATGACCAGTAGCAACTTTTTCGGGGTGTTTCTTTTCCACGAAGTGTGACACCCTCTCCCACATTCCTAAGATCTCCTTTATCTCACTTCTAGGGATCTCCTCCACCTCTGGCTCCTCCTCGACTAGCTCATTCATGTCTCTCTCATCCACCTCCAGGTCCATGGATTTTCCCAGAGACACTATCTCCTCCTCCACTGGCACCTCGGGTTCGAATCCTTCGAATGTCCTTTCGGCTACGGCCTCAGGCCACAGCTTCTTCCATGCAGAGATCAAAGTCCTTGTTGTAACACCCAGCCAGGCCTGATCAATAATTCTGAGGCATATCATGATGTTAAAGTGGTTCTTGCAGAACTCTTGAAGGGTGAGGTTTGTGTTCTCCGTCACCTCAGAGCAGCGATGGAACAGGTGATGTACAGCTTTTTAAAATTAGAAATCATTCCCTGATCCATGGGCTGCAGGATAGGAGTGGTGTTGGGAGGTAGGTAGACAACCTTTATAAACTTGAACTCTTCGAGGAGTTCATCTTTGAGGTTTGGTGGGTGAGCAGGAGAATTGTCAAGGACGAGGAGGGCTTGCATGGTTAGGTTGTTTTCCTGTAGATATTTCTTAACAGAAGGGCTGAAAACTAGTATTACCCACTCCACAAAGAACTGCCTTGTGATGCATGCCTTCCGGTTTGCCCTCCACATAACTTGCAGTTTATCTTTTAATATCTGATGTGACTTAAAGACTCTGGGGTTTTCCGAATGGTATACGAGCAGAGGCTTGATCTTGCAGTCGCCACTCGCATTGGCGCACAGTGCGAGGTTAGCCTATCCTTCATGGGTTTGTGGCCTGGCATCGCCTTCTCCTCTGCCATTATATAAATCCTATTCGGCATCTTCTTCCAGAAAAGCCCTGTCTCGTCACAGTTGAAGACTTGCTGGGGGATATATCCTTTGGCTTCTATCAGTTCGGAAAAAGTTTTGAGGTAATCCTCAGCTGCCTTCACATCCGAACTTGCTGACTCACCATGCCTGACGATGGAGTGAATGCCAGACCTTTTCCTGAAGTTATCAAAACAGCCTCTACTGGCTTTAAATGAGTCTTTCGATGCTTCATCCGTGGAAGTGCGTGGGGTATGCTCCAGCAAATCACCGTAAATCACTTGCGCCTTCTCGCATATGATGCTCTGTGTTAATGTATCTCCTTTAAGCTGCTTCTCCGTCACCCACACCATCAATATATTCTCCATGTTTTCATGGAGAGAGCTACGGAGCTTAGAAATTATTGTAACGCCCTTAGCTGGCGTTATACCCTTTATCAACTTCTTCTGTTTAAGCACAGTGCATATCGTTGAAGTACTACGCCCGTACTGCCTTGCCAAGTCAGCCACTCGCACACCTTGCTCATATTTTTCTATGATTTCACGCTTTAATTCAATAGACATCATCCTCTTCTGAGCACTGACCTTTCCACTCGCTCTCTTCGGACCCATGGTTATAAAAAGAAATGTGATAAAGTATGTAAATACACAAAAGATGCTTCGACAACGAGGTAAATAAGCACACTGACTAAGGCATGGGAAACTATGAGATGCTCGAGTCGCGGTAAACTGGTGGATCGTGTGCAGCCGGCCAATCCGCGATTACTCATATCTCAAATGTTGCTCGTATTTCAAAGCAAAAAATCGTTGGCTCGAAGGCTCGTAACTCAAAATTCTCATATGCTAGGGCACTCGTATCTCGAGGTACCACTGTACAAAGAAAGCTCTGAGATGGAGAGTGACAAACAGTGAGGCCAGAAGATAGCTGAGGACATATCATAAAGGGCATGATAGATATGTCTTGCTAAGGTATTTGAATTTATCCTGCAGGGGAGTAGTTTCCAAACTGTACTTTAGAACCTTAGGGATAATTTAGGGAACCACAGAGATACTTCAGAGTTTCTGCCACAGTAATTTGGATTTTGTTTTTAAAGTTATTTTTTATTGGTAACAAAATCAACCATTTTAATTTTAAAATTGAGTGGCATTACGTACATTCAAATTGTTGGGTAACCATCATAACTACTTAAAATTATTTTAACTATTTAATAAAACTGAATTTAAATGTCTAACTCCAATGTGCTATATAGTACCAAATATTAAGATGCTGGAATCTACCAACACATTACCTTGTGTAGCAAGGTTTATTCATTTTCTGCAATCTTTAAAATAACCTCTATTATTTGTGCATATGTTTGAATATTTTGAAAATGTACAATTTAACGTTGTAGCCTTGCACTAGACTTTTTGCCAGTTCACATGCTCACTCATGGAAAATTGGGCAAGTAATTATACCACTATAGCATGTAAGCTTATAGTAAAACACCACACAGAGGCAGGTACACAATTCATGTACTCATCAGTGCACCAAAATCAGTTGGGGCCCTAGCCGGTTTGGCTCCGTGGATAGAGTATTGGCCTGGGAACTGAAGGGTCCTGGGTTCGATTCTGGTTCAAGGGCTTGTACCTTGGTTGCTGGCACATCCCAAGTAGGGGTTGTGCAGGAGGCAGTTGATCGATGTTTTCTCTCATCCATGTTACTATCTCTCTATCCCTCTCCCTTCTTCTTTGTAAAGAATCAATAAAATATATTTTAGAAAATCAGTTGGGAAGTACCAGATGAATATGGAACTCATCATGTTAAGGTGATATAGGTAGATTCACAATCTAAGTGAACATTGATGGATGACTAGATAATTAATATGTGACTCACATATATACATGTGTATAATGGAATATAATTCAGCCATTAAAAGAAGCAAGACCTGGGTTTTGTGATATGATGAACCTTGAGGCATTATGATAAGTGAAATAAGTCAAAGATAAGTGAAATAAGTCAAAGACAAATACTGTATGTTCTCAGTTATATGTGAAATCTAAAAAGAGCTATACTCATGGAAAGATAGTAGCATGGTGGCTGCCAGAGATTAAGGGATGAAAGAAATAGGGAGATGATGATCCAAGGGCATAAACTTCCAGCTATTACGTGAATAAATTCTGGAGATCTTATGTACAGAATGATGACTATAATTAACAGTATTATATTATATACTTGATAGTTAACAGAGTAAATCTTAAATGTTATCACCACACATGCAAAAAAAATGAAGGATATAATGCCTGAAATGAATAATATACTAGAAGGAATTAATATCAGATCAGGTTAAGCAGAGAACAAAATCAATAATTTGAAAATCAAGGTAGCAAAAACACCCAGTTGGAACAGGAAAAAAAGAGAAAAAAAAATGAGGATACTTTAAGAAACCTCTGGGACAACATAAAGCAAAACAATATTTGTATCTTGGCAGTACCAGAAAAAGAGGAGAAAAAGCAAGAGATGGAAAATGATTTGAAAAAATAATAATTGAAAACTTCCCTAAACTAGGAAAGGAAATAGACATAGAAGTGAGGAAGTGAAGAGTCCCAAACAAAATGAACCTAAAGAGACCCACACCAAGACACATCATAATTAAATTACTAAAAATTATAGAGAGAACCTTAAAAGCAACAAGAAAAAAGCAGCTACTTACCTACAATGGTGCTCTCATCAGTGGATTTCTCAGCAGAAACTTTATAGGCCAGAGGGGATTGGCAAGAAATATTCAAAATGATGAAAAGCAAGCATCTATAACAAAGATTCCTCTATACCGCAAAACTATCATTAAGAATTGAAGGATAGATAAAGAGCTTATCAGACAAGAAAAAAATTAAAGGAGTTAATCACTAAACTAGTATTATAAGAAATGTTAAAGGTCATTCTTTAACAAGAAAAAAACCATTAAAAAATCTGATAATAAAATGTAATATGCTAATTAGACCAGACATCCTTCCAGACAACCTAGACGAAGTCAGGGCTGTGAGGGAAGTCCCGGTACCAAGTGCCTGCCAGAAGCTGGAGGGAAGCCCAGGTCCAGGTGTTACAGGGAAGCCAGTGGGGGTAGCTGGAGGAAGAAAGGCCTACTCTTGCACAAATTTCATGCATCGGGCCTTTGGTGAATAATAAAATGGCAATAACTATATAGCTATCAATAAACATGTTAAATGTAAATGGATTAAATGCTATAATCAAAATACATATAGGGTGGCTGAATAATAAGAATATAAAGCCCTAGCCAGTTTGTCTCAGTGGATAGAATGTTGTCCTACAGACTGAAGGGTCCCAGTTCATGGCACATGCCTGAGTTGTGGGCTTGAGGTAGCTGATCCACGATTCTCTGTCATCATTAATGTTTCTATCTCTCTCTCCCTCTCCCTTTCTCTCTGAAATCAATCCTATATAATAAAGAGGTAATATGCAAACTGACCATCACTCCAACACATAAGATGGCAGCCCCCATGTGGACACAACATGGCTGTCATAAAGATGCCCACCAGGGGAGGGCAGTTGGAGGGCAGGCAGGTCTGCAGGGGAGGACAATTGTGGGGAACCAGGACTGCAGAGGAGGAGATTTGGGGAAGGAACCCAGGCCTGCAGGGCAGGGCAGCCCTGCAGGGAAAGCCGTTGTAGGTGACCAGACCAGCAGGGGAAGGCAGTTGGGGGTGACCAGGCCTACGGGGGAGAGCAATTGGGAGGGACCAGATCTGCAGGGAAGAGCAGTTAGGAGTGACCAGGCCTGAAGGGAAGGGCAGTTGGGGGGGGGGGGGAGAACAACCCTTCAGGGGATGGCAGTTGGGGATGACCAGGCATTCAAGGGAGGGCAGTTGGGGGCAACCAGGCCTGCAGGGGAGGACAGTTAGGGGTAATCAGGCTGGCAGGGGAGGGCAGTTAAGGGCAATTGAGCCAGCAGGGGAGAAGTTAGGCATCAATTAGGCTGGCAGGGGAGTGGTTAGGGGGTGATCAGGCTGGTATGTAGAAGCAGTTAGAGGCAATCAGGCAGGCTGGCAGGCAAGCGGTTGGGAGCCAGCAGTCCTGGATTGTGACAGGGATGTAAGACTACCCATTTAGGTCCAATCACACCAGGCAGTAAGAAATTTCTCAAGGGGTTCCAGATTGGAGAGGGTGCAGGCTAGGCTGAGGGACACCCCCTCCCCATG
Source organism: Lasiurus cinereus (assembly GCA_011751065.1). Lineage (NCBI taxonomy): Eukaryota > Metazoa > Chordata > Mammalia > Chiroptera > Vespertilionidae > Lasiurus > Lasiurus cinereus. The sequence continues at coordinate 10,862,478 of JAAGEH010000013.1, read as the reverse complement.
TACAAATTTCATGCACCGGGCCTCTAATAAAAATATAATTAAGAAAAGAATATAAGACCTGTACATATGCTGTCTACAAGAGATTATCTTCATATCAGAAGGCTAAAAGTAAAGGAATGAAAAAAGTTCATGCAAATGGAGAAAAAAAGTTCATGCAAATGAAAAAAAGGCTGCGGTGGCAATACTTATACCACAAAATAGACTTAAAAACAAAGGCAATAATAAGAGACAAAAAAGGACATTTCATGTCCATACTACCCAAAACAACCTATAGATTCAATGCACTCCCCATTAAAATATCAATGGCATATTTCACAGACCAAAAATTCATCTGGAATAAAAAAAGACCCTGAATAGCTGCAGCAATCATGAGAAAGAAGAACTAAGTAGTAGGGATCTCAATACAAGATATCAAGCTGTAGTACAAAGCCACTGTTCTCAAAATTGCCTAGTACTGGCATAAGAACAGACATATAGACCAATGGAATAGAGAACCCAGAAATCAACCCAAACCACTATGCTCAATTAATATATGACAAAGGAGGCAAGAACATACAATAGAGTCAAGGCAGTCTCTTCAATAAATGGTGTTGGGAAAATTTGACAGATACACGCAAAAAAATGAAACTAGACCACCAATTTATACCACACAAAAAAATAAACTCAAAATGGATAAAGGACTTAAACATAAGAAAGAAAGCCATAAAAATACTAGAGGTCTGGTGCACAAAATTCATGCATGGGAGGGGAATCCCTCAGCCTGGCCTGCACCCTCTTGCAATCCAGGACCCCTCGGTGGATGTCTGACTGCGGGATCAGGCCTAAACCAGCAGTTGGAAATTCCTCTCACAATCTGGGAACACTGACTCCTAACCACTTGCCTGCCTGACTGCCTGATCTACCCTAACACCCCTGTGCCTGCCTAATCTCCCCTAATTGCCTCTGCCTTGGCCCCCACTCCTGCGGCTTTGTCCAGAAGGATGTCCGGAAGGTCGTTCAGCTGTCTGGTCTAATTAGCATATTTTGCTTTTATAATTATAGATTAGAGAAATCCACAGGCAGCAAAATCTCAGACATACGCCGAAGCAATATCTTCAAAGATACAGCTCCTAGGGCAGTGGTCGGCAAACTGTGGCTCGCAAGCCACATGCGGCTCTTGAGCGGCAGTTTGCCACTCTGTTGACTAATGAGTTTGCTGACCACTGGGATAGGGACTTAATCACAAAGAATAACAACAGCCTGTAATTACTGGAATAGAGAGTCTAGGTCAGTGGTCGGCAAACTCATTAGTCAAGAGAGCTGCAGTTTGCCGACCACTGACCTAACCAATGGACACAGACACCAGGGAGGTGAGGACATGAGTGGGGGGTGGGAGGGAAATGGGGGAATAAGGATACATATGTAATACCTTAATCAATAAAGAAAAAATGACATTTCATAATGTTAAAAGAAATCAATAAAAGGATATTACGTTTGTAACCATTTATGCACCCAAAATAGGCACACCTAAATATATAAAGAAAATATTGATGAACATAATGGTAAAGATCAACAGTAATACAGTCATTGCAGAGAATTTTAACATACCATTGTCATCAGGGATAGATCTTCCAAACAGAAAATCAACAAGGAAACAGAAGCCTTAAACAACACATTAGACCAGATGGATTGAATTGACATTCTTAGAGCATTACATGGCAAAGCATCAGAATATACATTCAAATGTACATGGAACATTTTCCAGAACAGACCACATGTTAGGCCAAAACACAGTTTCAATAAATTTAAGGAGACTGAAATCATAGCAAGCAGCTTCTCTGACCACACTGGTATGAAACCAGAAATCAATTAAAAGAAGAAAAAACAGTAAAACATACATGGAGACTAAATAACATGCTACTAAACAATGAATGGATTAACAATGAGATCAATGAAGAAAGCAGAAGATTACTTGAGACACATGAAATTAAATCACAATGACTCAGGCCCTGGCATCATCCCAATTCGTCAAGGTTGTGCATTTTATTCTTGGTCAGGGCATATATAAAAAGTGACCAATGAAATCATAAATAACTGAAATAACAAATCTCTCTCCCAGTCTCTCTGCATCTCCTTCTCCCCTTCTTCCCCCCTCCCTCCCTCCCTTCCTCTCTCCCTCTGCCTCTTTCTCTCCTCTCCCCCTTTCTCTCTAAAATCAATAAAAAAAAGAAAGAAAACCCAAAATCTAGGGGACAAAGCGAAAGCAGTCCTAAGAAGGAAAGTCACACCAATAGAGACCACCTCAAGAAACAGAAACTTAGATCTTTAGAATAAAAAATAGTGTCAGAAATTGTGAGAAATCTAGAATTACTGAGTCTTCTGTCACCAAATTTTTTCTTAAATGATTAGAATATAATGACCAAATGAATTTTAACTTGATGTTGAAACCTTTGATCAACACGAGCATCCACTATATTGAGTTTCATTATCTATAAAAATTGGTATAATTATATCATCTCAGTAGTGTGAGATGATTGTGAGATATTTGAACTTCAACGATGAAAAAGCCTTAGGTTCTAATAAGAAAAGAAATTCCTAAATCATCTGTTATGTGGTCAAACAATTAAGAGGGTTATCCGTCATTGCAAGGACTTCAAGAACAGGAGAGTAGAAACCATTCATTCTTTTATTTTTTTACTTTGTTCTAAGAATGGTCCTTCCCAGGTTCACGAGGGAATGACAGCAACTATAAGAATCATACTTGGCATGATGCACAGAGACAGAAAACAATCCTTACTTGGGTCAAATGATAATAGGTCTTCTGATGGAGTCAACCAGAGGACATCTGTAGTGGGTTAAGGGGCAACCCTCAAGAAATTCCTAAATTTCCAAATTTAGAAATTTTCCATATTCTAACCCCCCTAATGTAAGGTTCACTTATTTGATAAAAGGACAAATGTTATTTATTTGGGGGGACAGAGGGTCTTTGGAGAGGGTACACTTCTCCTGGCTTTACTGGGTAGCCCTAAGTATAATACCATGTATTTTTAATAAAACAGAAATGGAGGAGACAGAAAGGGGAAGCAATGTGACCAGGAAGACATATTGGATAGACGCAGCCAGTATTTAATTTCTGGTATTTGATCATTTTTGCCTTACAAGTCTGTCGTTTTTATTGGAGTCTAATGTAACTTTTATCAATCTTTTCTATTTCCCAATAATTTATGCTAAATAAATTTGCCCCAATACTGAAAAAGAAAAAGGAACAATATCTAATAAATTATCTATCCTTACACCTAAATGAACTACAAAAAGAACAAACAAAACTCAAAGTGAATAGAAAGAGGGAAATAATAGATTAGAGCTTAAATAAATGAAATAAATGAAATAATCCAAAAAAAAAATCAATGAAACCAAGAAGTAGTTTTTTCAAAAGAAAATCAAGGTTGATAAAACTTTAACAAAAACTTATTAAGAAAAAAAAGAGAGGACACAAATAAATAAAATCAAAATAAAAGAGGAAAAATGACAACTGAGACCATAGAAATACAAAGGATTATTAAAAGTACTATGAACAATTATATGTCAACAAATTGAACAGTCTTGAAGAAATGAATCAATTCCTAGAATCAGACAGTCTTCCAAACTGACTCAAGAAGAAGAGAAAATCTGAACAGACTAATTACTACTAACAAAATAAAATCAGGAGAACCAATATGGCAGCATAAGGTATACACCTATACGTGCCGTCTCTTGCAACCACACCAAAACTACAACTAAAAGACAAAACGACTATCCCGCAAAACCACGAGAAAGTTGGCTGAGTGGAAGTTCTGCAAATAGAAGGAAAGAAAAAAATGCATTCAGACCTGATAGGATGTGCAGAGGCTCAGAAAGACAGAGGTATAGAGCAGCGGTTCTCAACCTGTGGGTCGTGACCCCGGGGGGGTTGAACAACCAAAACACAGGGGTCGCCTAAAGCAATCGGAAAATACAGATATTTACATTACAATTCATTAACAGTAGCAAAATTACAGTTATGAAGTAGCAATGAAAATAATTTTATGATTGGGGGTCACCACCACATGAGGAACTGTATTCAAGGGTCGAGGCATTAGAAAGGTTGAGAACCACTGGTATGGAGTGATGCTCGAATCAGGTTGGCTTGCACTGTTGTTTTTCAATTGGGAGGAAGTTACAAGTTTCTGACTGCCCTGAACTCCAGTTTCCAGCGAGACTCTGGGGACCCAGACTCATACAGGGAGAAACTTGACTGTCTGCCATTGGGTCAGAAAGGGAAGGTGGCTCTCTCACAGAGTTGCACACTAGAATCATTATATACTGCGCTGAGGCTCAGGACACGGGACACTGAACAGAACACGGCAGAGAGGACTGGCTGGCAGCCATTGCTGTTTGCCATGCCCTAGCCTAGTGACTCCCTGAGACCCCACCCCGCCCAATTTAGAGACCCACCCAGCTATGCGGCAACTTTTGCATATGAATGGCCTGCCTTCTGGCAACTTAACCTGACAAATTGCAACTGGATCAGACAATTCCAAAACTTCCAAACCCCAAGCAAAGAAGAGAAATTGGCAAATCTCCCTGTAGCTCCTGCTGGGTGACCTCAGACACTAGCTGGCTTGCACCTCCTTGGAGATCCAGGAACCAGTGTACCTAGAGGTCAGTGTGAGACAACACCAGATTTCAATATCTCACATACATAAGTGACACACTGAAGAGGCAGACTCGGTGAGCACCAACCCCACTGAAGCAAGTCCTGCCCCATAGGGGTGTCTCCAGCACAACAGTTCTTCCATTAATAGACACAGCTAATCCTCACTGTCAATTGGCCTGGAGGTCAATTCCACCCAGTGTACCAATAGCAATCAAGGCTTAACTACAAAACTATGAACCCAGCCTACAAAGGAGTGCACCAAGAGTGCCCACCTCAGGTGATTGGGGAGGCGGAGCTACTGGGCCCTAAAGGACAACTAGCACACAAAGCCACTCCATCAACACAGGGAAGCAGCCAAAATGTGGAGACCAAGAAACATGTCATGAATGAAAGAACTGGAGGAAAGCAAATGACTGGACATAGAGTTCAAAACCACATTTATAAAGTTATTCAAGAATCTTCTACAAACCGCCGACAAACTTAGTGAGACCTCTGAGAAACTTAGTGAGACCTTCAAGGATCTTAATGAGAATACCAAAAAAATGGAAAAGGACCAGTCAGAAATTAAGCATGCACTTTCTGAAATAAAGAATAATATATAGAAATCTAGAAGCAGACTATAGGACCCCAAGAATCTAATCAAAGATCTGAAATATAAGGAAGCAAAAAACACCCAACCATAAAAACAAAAAGAAAAGAGTCCAAAAATGTGAAGATAATGTAAGGAGCCTCTGGGACAACTTCAAGCATACCAACATCAGAATTATGGGGGTGCCAGTAGAAGAGAAAGAGCAAGGTATCATTTGGAGAAATAATGACTGAAAACTTTCACTACCTGAATAGACTTACAAGTCCAGGAAGTGCACAAAACACCAAACAAAAAGAATCCAAAGAGGACCACAACAAGACACATCATAATTAAAATGCCAAGGGCAAAAGACAAAGAGAGAATCTTGAAAACAGCAAGAGAAAAACAGTTACTACAAGGGAGTGCTCATAAGACTGTCAGCTGATTTCTCAACAGAAACTACACAGGCCAGAAGGGAGTGGCAGGAAATATTCAAAGTGAGGAATAGCAAGAACCTACAACCAAGAGTGCTCTACCCAGCAAAGCTATTATTCAGAATTGAAGGTCAGATAAAGAGCTTCACAGATAAGAAAAACTAAAGGAGTTCATCACCACCAAGCCAGGATTATATGAATTGCTGAAGGGTTTTCTTTAAAAAGAGGAGGAAGAATAAGGTAAAGATAAAAATTATGAACCAGAAAGTGATAACAAATACATATCTATCAACAAGTGAATCTAAAAATCAAGTGAATGAAAAATCTTATGAACAGAATAAACTGGTGAATATAAAAGAATTAGGGGCATAGAAAGGGAATGGACTAACAATTCTCAGGGGAAGGGGGAGTGAGGGGTGCAGGAAGCGATTGGACAAAAATCTTATACCTATGAATGAGGATAGTAAGGACATGGGGTGGAGGTGGGGAATCAAATGGAGGAGAGCTATGGGGGGGGGGGACAAAAAGAGGAACATCTGTAATAAACTGAACAATAAAGATTTATTTAAAAAAAAATAATAAAATCAGTCATCAAAAAACCCCCAACAAAAACAGTCTTGAACTGGAAGGCTTTCCAGGTGAAGTTTATAAAACATTAATAAAAAAATTGATACCTATCCTTCTTAAGGTATTCCAAAAAATTCAAACGGAAGACTCCTAAGCCTATTTTATGAGGCCACCATTGTTCTGATTCCAACACCAAATAAAGAAATAACATAAAAAAAGAAACTTATAGGCCCATATCTCTGATGAATATAGATGAAAAATCCTCAACAATTATCAAACCAAATTCATCTCTCCATTAAAAAATCATATGCCATGATGAACCAGGATTTAGTACGGGGATGCAAGGTTGGTTCAATATGCACAGAACAATGAATGCAATACATCTCATAAACAAAATGTAAGATCAAAATCATATGATCATATCAGTAAAGAAAAAGCATTTGACAAAATCTAGCACCCATCATCCTATCTAATAGAAGAGTAATATGCAAATTGACCATACCTCTGCTACACCAAGCCAAGCCCATCAGCCAATCAGGTGCAAGTATGCAAATTAACCCAACCAAGATGGCTACAGCCACAGAGAGAGCAGGAGGTAGGCTTGGGTTGCCCTGGCAATGGAGGAAGGCAAGCTTTTCACACACCCTGGCAGGCTCAGGCCTCTGCTTAAGGCTACAAAGTTTCAATTTTAGAAGATAAATAAATTCCAACAGAAATGGTTGCCGCCATGGAGCAAGCAGAAGTCTTAGTTCAACTCCAGGCTACAAAGTTTCAATTGTAGAAGATAAATTCCAGATACCAAGGCCTTCACTTGGGTCGCCCTCATCCCCGTGCACAAATTTTATGCACTGGGCCTCTAGTATATAATAATAATAATAAAGAAACATGTAAATCCACCATACCTCTGCTACGCCCACAGTCAATAAGAGTATGCAAATTAACCCAACAAAGATGTAGGTTAATTTGCATACACAGGCACCCAGTAGCCTGAGTCCTGAGAACTTTCTCAGCACCAAGGTCACTCTGAGGTAGGCCCTCCAGGGTCCTGAGCAACCTTGGAAGGGCCTGAGCCAGGGGGCTTCTGGGCAGGGGCAGAGCTGGGTGATCGGGCGATCTGAGGGAGTTGGGCAGGGGCAGGGTGATCTGGTGACTGGAGGGAGTTGGGGGTCCCTATCCAGGCCCCAAGCCCCAGCCAGAGGATTGGGGCATGGGCAGGGGTGGAGCCCAGCGATCACAGGGAGTTGGGGGTCTCCTGCCCAGTCCCCAAGCCCCGGCCAGAGGCTTGGGACCTGGACAGGGGCAACGTCTGGAGATAGAGGGGACTGAGGTCCTCTGCCCAGGCCTCAAGCCCAGGCCAGTGGCTTGGGGCCTGGGCAGAGGCAGAATCGGGCTATCAGAGGGAGCTGGGGGCCCCTGACCAGGCCCCGAGGCTTTAGGCCTTGGCAGGGGTGAAGCCAGAGATCAGAGGCGATTGTTGTGAACTAAAGAGGAAATACCTTTTCTGACCACTCATTGGCTAAGCTCCCGGTTTGTCACTGGTCATATTCTTAGTAACTTGGGTATAAGAATCCAAAAAGGTGATCTAGGGTTTTCCCACCATACTCCTGGAGAAAAAAAGGAAGGTCCACTGCTGGAGGGCTAAGAAATGTCATATCCTGCCCTAGCCAGTTTGGCTCAGTGGATAATGCCTAGGCTTGCTGACAGCAGGGTCCGGTTCAATTTTGATCAAGGGCAGGCTCCTCTCTGGCTAGGGCCCAGGTCAGGGCTCATGTAGGAGGCAACCAATCAAAGTGTTCCTCTCACTTTGATGTTTCTCTCTGTCATTCCCTTTCTCTTCCACATTCTTTAAAAATCAATGGAAACATCCCCGGTGGAATAAAAAAAAAAAAAAAAGAAATGTCATATCCTATGAAAGATACATCTTAAAAATGCCTAAAGAAAGTTGTCACTTTTTCATGGTGAAGGGACTGGAGTCTGTGTTGATGAAAACACATTGGTGGCTGTGGTGACTAGCAGTGGCTGCAGCAGCGGGGTGATGGGGCTGGTGCCTTCCTCTGATCAGCCTGGTCGCCTCAGTAGGACTTCCCCTGAGAGCTCCCAGTATGTGAGAGGGTGGCAGGCTGGGATGAGGGACCCGCCCCCCACTCAGTGCACAAATTTCATGCACGGGGCCCCTAATTTATGATAAAAACTCTCAGCAAAGTGGTTATAGAAGGAACATAACTCAACATAATAAAGGAAATATGTGACAAACCCACAGCTAACATCATACTAAATGGGGAAAAGGTAAAATTATTTTCCTCAAGATCAGGAGCAAGATAAGGATGCCCACTCTCACCACTTTTATTCAACACAGGATTGGAAGTCCTAGTCACAGCAATCAGACAAAAAGGAAGGAAGAAAGGAAGGGAGGGAGGGAGGGAGGAATTGAAGGTATTTAAATTGAAAAGGAATAAGTAAAGGTGTCATTGTTTGCAGATGACATGATACTATATATAGAGAACCCTAAAAATCCAACCAAAAAGTATTAGAACTGATAAATGAATTCAGTAAAGTAGCAGATTACAAAATTAATATTGAGAAATCAGTTGCATTTTTATACACCAATAATGAACTATCAGAAAGAAAAAGGAAGCAAACAATCCCATTTACAGTTGCATAAAAAATTAATCTAGGAATAAATTTAACCAAGGAAGTAAAAGATCTTTACTTGTAAAATTATAAGACATTCAAGAAAAAAGATGAAGAAGATACAAATAAATGGAAGGATGTAGCATGCTCATGGATGGAAAGAATTAATACAGTCAAAATGTGTATACTACCCAAAGCAATGTATAGATCAAATGCAATCCCTATCAAAATACCAAAGGCAGTTTTTACAGAACTAAAAGAAATAATCCTAAAATTTATACAGAACCACAAGAGACTCTGAATAGCCATAGCTACCTTGAGAAAGAACAAAGTTGAAGGTATTATGCTACCTGATATCAAACTACGTATACTGCTATAAGGCTATAGTAATCAAAATAGCATGGTACTGACAAAAAATATCTTTGGAACAGAATAGATGACATTAAAAAGATCTTTGGAACAAATAGAGCCCAGCAATAAACCCACGCCTGTATGGTCAATTAAACTATGACAAAGGAGGCAAGAATATACAGTTGGGTAAAGACAGTCTCTTCAATAAATGGTATAGGCAGGGGGAGGTCAATAGAAGGAAACGGAGACATATGTACTAATATTTGTAATACTTTAAACAATAAATAAATAAATGCTATAGGAAAAAAACTCTATAGATACATGGAAAAAAATTAAAACAGACCACCTTCTTAAACTATATACAAGAATAAACTAAAAATGGATTAAAGACTTAAGTGTAAGACCCCAAAACACAACACTTCTAGGAAACAACAGAGGCAGTAAACTCTCTGAATTTGCTCTTGGTAATATTTTACAAGATATCCTCCTTGAAGAAGTGTCTGTTTGGGTCACTTGTATTGTTTCTCTAAGAAGGTTGAGAACCACTGCTGTAGAGCCTTAGACCATCAGAAAACACAGATATTTATATTATGATTCATTAACAGTAGCAAAATTACAGTTACGAAGTAGCAATGAAAATAATTTTATGGTTGGGGCTCACCAAAACATGGAGAACTATATTATAGGGTTGTGGCATTAGAAAGGTTGAGAACCACCAGTACAGAGATTCCTCAAAAGATAAAAATAGAGCAGAACCACCTTATGATCCAATGTTTCCACTTCTGAGTATTTGCTCAAATAAATCTGAAACAGTAATTTGAAAGATACAGGATATGCATCCTTATGTTCATTGCAGCATTATTTACAATAGCCAAGATATGGAAGCAGCCCAAGTGCCCACCAACAGACACTTAGATAAAGAAGCTGTAGCACATATATACAATGGAACATTACTAGGCCATAAAAAGGAATGAAATCTTACCATTTGTGACAATGTGTATGTATGGATATTATGGTTAAGTGAAATATAACAGAAAAAGGCTAATATATCATATAATTTTAATTATATGTAGAATCTTAAAAATAAATGAAAAAGCAAAACAGAAACAGACTAATATATAGAGAGAACAATGTGAGGGTTTTCAGATGGGTTGGGATTAGGGGCTGGGTGATAGAGGTGAAGGTATTAAGAAGTACAAACTGGGCCCTAACCTGTTTGGCTCAGCGAATAGAGCGTCAGCCTGCAGACTGAAGGGTCCCAGGTTCAGTTCCAATCAAGGGCATGTACCTTGGTTGTGGGCACATCCCCATTTGGGGATATGCAAGAGGCAGCTGATCGATGGTTCTAACTCTATATCCCTCTCCATTCCTCTCTGTAAAAATCAATAAAATATACATAAAAAAAAGAAGTACAAATTTGTAGTTATAAAATAGTCTTGGAGAAGTACAGCAGAGGGAATATAGTCAATAATATTGTAATAATTAGGTATTATTGCAGGTAAGTACTACACTTGTGGGGAAATCACTTTGTAAATTATAAAATTGAGTAACCACTATGCTATACACCTGAAACTAATATAAATATTGATATCAAGTGTAACTAACAAATAAAAAGAAGAACAAAGGAGTTCCTCTACTTTAAAGGGAAATAAGATTAAAACATCTGTTATAAATGATGGGCACAAATGAAAGTTTCTAAGGAGTGGTAAACATGATAAATTTTGGATTTGGAAGACAGATTTAGGAATAAAAAAACTAGTGTTTAAGAAATCATTTCAGAAATTTAAAACTATTGTTTTACAGTTCAGGTGAGGATCTCTAAGAACTGGAACAATGACAGTTATTTAAGACATAAAAATAACATTACCAAGTGACCATTTGGATGTGGAAGATGAGGAAAAAAAGAGAACAAATATAATATGTGCTCACATTCCAAGAATAAAGCAGATATTAATCCATTTGGCCAGCCAATAATTACTGAACACCTACTGTGTGCCAGGTACAGTGTTTGGCTCAAGTAACAGGAAAATAAGAATTGATTTCTATCTTCAAAGAACTCAAAATCTACTGGGGAAAACAAACAAGTAAGTAAGTATAATAAAAAGGGAGAATGCTGTGAGACTTGGTAGGGTGGCAATAGACTGGGAAGGGAGGTAATGTATATCATGATAAGGCTTTGGGTTACAGGCAAATGCATTTGTCAAAACCCAGCTAATACATATTTAAAATTTGTGTTTTTCAGAGTCTTGAAGATGGCATCTGGAAGGACAGAGGTGAGGGAGAGGAAGCGAGTGAGGATACGAAAGGAGAGTGTGTGGATATGTGTGGTATGTGTATGAGTCAATAAGGGACAGTTAAATCACTGTTGGAGCAGCAGGGGCTGGCAAACTAGGCTCTCATGGACAAGGAGAGACTACCACCGCTGTGAGCACTCCCCGGACTGCAGAACTCCAGCATGGAGCCCATCTACCCACAGGTGCTCCTGAGAGCCACTGTGAGTTCTCCCTGGGTGTGATCTTGGAAAAACAGGGGCACACTCCCCTCCAGGAGTACAAATTCTGAATTCACTAATCCTGGCTACCTGGCCACAGTCACCTCAATTACACGGCTACACTGCCAGGGCCCTTCAGAATGATTCAGTGTGCCTCGCAAACAAACGTACCACGGGTGCCCCTGTGAGCCTCCACTGGGAGTGAACACCTATGCACCACAGGTAAAGCAGCAAAAGCTGAGTCTTCCCACCCCACAACCACAGAACTCTGGACACCACAGTCACGCCTTTCCTGAGTGCAGGCCCCCTGAGCCCCATCACCCTGACAGACAGTGCCTGGGTGCCACTGTGAGTCCCCGCTGGGCATGAGTGATCTCAATTAAGGGTGCAAGACAGCAAAAATAGGGACACTCCACTCCACGGCTGCTGACTTCCAGACACCACAGTTGTGCAATTCAAGCTCACAGGCCTACATTAAGAGAACACAAATAGCTCGAGTAGGGAGCTATACTAGATTACCAAACCCAGGAGAACTGAGAATATACCCGTAGTACCATCCTCAAAAGAACCTGGGTAGAAAAGCAATTGGATTTATAATTAAAACATTACAGCAAAACATGGGAAGACAAAAAAGCAATCCCCAGAGGAAAGAAAAAGAAGAATCACCAGAAAGGGAGTTAAATGAAATTGAGGATAGCAGCTTATTAGAGAAAGAATTCAGACTCATGGTTATAAGGATGTTTAAACGGCTGGATGACAAATACACACAACTCAATGAGAACTATAAGGAGCTGAATGAGAATGTCACCAACATGAAAAGGAACCAACAGGAGATGAAGAACAACATAGCTTCAATAAAGAACACAATGGAAGGCTTAAACAGTACACTAGAAGAGGCTGAGGACCACATCAGTGAAGACAAGGTAGGAAAAAACACACAAACACAGCAGCAACTGGAAAGAAGACTTAAAAAGCAAGAGGAGAGCTTAAGGGAGCTTTGGGACAACACAAAACGAAATAATATTCACATAATAAGTAGACCAGAAGGAGAGGAAGAGAAGCAAGGAATAGAAAACCTGTTTGAAAAAATAATGACAAAAAACTTTCCTGATATTGGCAAGGAAAAAGACCATGCAAGTCCGAGAAGCACACAGAGTCCCAAACAAATGAACCCTAAAAGACCGACACCAAGACAAATCATAATTAAAGTGGCAAACACTGACGACAAAATAAGAATCTTAAAGGCTGCCAGAAAGAGAAAGTTACTTAAAGTGTTCTATTAAAATGTCAATGGATTTCTCAACAGAAACACTCCAGGCCAGAAGGGAATGGAAGAAAATTTACAAAGTAATGTAAAGCAAGGGACTGAACCCAAATACCCAGCAAGGCTATCATTCAAAATTGAGGGTAAAATCAGGAGATTCAGAGACAAAAAAAGGGCTAAGAGAGTTTATCACTACCAAGCCAGCAATGCAAGAAATGCTAAAGGGACTGCTGTAAAAAGAAGAGAAAGGCAAGAAGAAACACAAACATTAACGGAAAATATGACAAAAAAACATGTACTTGTCAATAATAACAATAAATGTAAATATATTAAATGCACCAATCAAAAGACATAGGGTAGTTGAATGGATAAGTAATATTACCCATACATTTGCTGTCTGCAAGAGATCCAGCTCAGAACAAAGGATTCACACTGACTGAGAGTGAAGGGATGGGAAAACATTTTTTAGGCAAAAAGAAATGAGAAAAAAGCTGGGGTTGCGATACTTATATCTGATAAAATATACCTCAAAGTAAAGGCCATAACAAGAAATAAGGAAGGCCAATACATAATACAAAAGGGAGCAATTCAAGAAGAAGATATGTCTGGTAAACATATATGTACCCAATACAGGAGCACCCATATGCATAAAACAAATTCTAGAAGATATCAAGGGAGAAATTCTTAACAATACAGTCATAGTAGGAGACTTTAATACCTCACTGAAACCAATGGATAAACAACTAAACAAAAAAATCAGAAAAGAAATAGCAATCCTAAATGATACTAGATTAGATGTACTTAATTGACATCTTCAGAACATTTCACCCCAAAGCTACAGAATATATATTCTTCTCCAGTGCACACAGAACATTTTCAAAAAATAGACCACATATTAGAACACAGGCAAAGTCTCTTCAAATTCAAGAAGATAGAAATCATATCAAGCATTTTCTCAGATCACAATGGCATAAAACTGGAATCAACTAAAATAAAAACAATCCACAAATATAAAACACTTGGAAACTAAATAGCAAGCTATTAAACAAAGACTGGTTTACCAGAGAGATCAAAGAAGAAAAAACATTATGGCAACAAATGACAATGAAAACACAACAATCTAAAATCTATGGGACATAGTGAAAGTAATCTTGAGAGGGAAGTTCATAGCTCTACAAGCCTACTATAAAAGAAAAAGAAACAATGGTAATAAATTATCTAACTCTTCACTCAAAGAGTTAGAAAAAGAGCAACAAGAAAAGCCCAGTGTAAGCAGAAGGAAGGAAATAATAAAGATCAGAGGGGAGATAAATAACATAAAGACCAAAGGAAGACTACAAAAGATGAACAAAACTAAGAGTTGGTTCTCTGAAAGGATAAACAAGATTGATGAACTTCAGGCCAGACTCACCAAAAAACAAAGAGAGGACCCAAATAAACAAAATCAGAAATGAAAGAGGAGAAATAACAGCGGACCTCACTGAAATACAAAATTGTTAAAAGTACTATGAACAACTCTATTCCAACAAACCGGACAACTTGGAGGAAATGGACATATTCCTAGAAAAATATAAACTTCCAAAACTCAATTAGGAAGAATCTAAAAATTTCAATAGGTTGATAACTGTGGCAGAAATTGAAGTATTCATAAAAAAGCTTCCAGGAAGGCAAGAGAATCCAAGATGGCGGCATAGGTAAACACCTACACTGCTGCCTCGCACAACAATTTCAAAACTACAACTAAAAGACAGAACGGACATCATCCAGAACCACAGGAAAGCTGGCTGAGTGGAAATTCTACAACTAGAGGGAAGAGAGGGGCTCACAGAAACCCAGAGGAGCTGCAAAAAGCTGAGGTACTGAGACGTGCACGTGGAGAGAGCGGGTACTGGAGCACCTGGTGGCTTTCTCTGGTAGCAGGGAAACGGAGACTCTCAAAGGCATTGAACCCCTTATCCTATGACACTAAACCCCAGATCCAGTCGAAACTCATATGGGGGGAGTTAGGAATGTGAAAAGGGAGAGGTGCACGGAAATTTAGGGGATTCGCAAAAGATCAGAGGTCTGGTGGCGCGCACGGCACTGTGTGCAGAGGACAGACTGCTGATTGTGCTGCTGGCTTTCACGAGTGGGCGGGAGACAGACCCTCCCAACTGCGCCACTTCTGACTCCACTAAGCCCTAGTTTCGGGTGAAACCCTGGGGACCCAGACTCTTGTGGTCCTGGAGCGCAGGGGAGCCGGAAAGGCAGCAGTCTAGAGGCACTGCGCACACGTGCACAAGGACCGCTCTACCAATTACCCAGTCACGTGAGACTCAAGGGCCGTGGAGGGGGGGGGCGACTGGAAGGCAAGACGGTCCCTTAAGCCCTGAGACCCCACCCATCTCAAGCTCAACAGAGAGGCTTTTGCGGTGTTGCAAGTCTGGTATCATACTCATACTCAATGGGCAAAAATTAAAACCATTTCCACTAAGAATAGGAATAAAACAGGGATGCCCACTCTCACCACTCCTGTTCAACATAGGAAGTATTAGCCATTGCAATTAGAGAAGAAGAAGAAATAAAAGGCATCCAAATTGGAAAAGAAGAAGTAAAACTGTCCTTATTTGCAGATGACATGATACTATACATAGAAAACGCTAAAGACTCCATCAAAATATTATTAGACTTAATAAATGAATTCGGCAATGTAACAGGATATAAAATTAACGCAAAGAAATCTATGGCATTTCTATACACCAACAGTGTACTTACAGAAAGAGAGACTAAGAAAACAATCCCATTTACCATCACACCAAAAAAATTAAGGAACCTAGGTGTCGGAAACCAAATATTGTTCTCACTAAATGGATGTAAACAGGAAGCCAGAAGGCGGGTCAACCTTAATTGCTCTGAAAGGTCAGAGCTAATTACTCACTGTTTTGTTGAAACATTATTGGTTGAAGCAACCTCTATGTTTGTTTCTTGTTAATTTCTGTTTTTGTTATTTCCTGCCTAAAGGCTAGGGGTGTGTCCCAAAGCCTTAATAAAAGGGAGAAAAAGGCCAGAGCAAGGGGCAGTCCTTTCCACTAGAGGAAGGCTCCCGCCTGGCCCCCCAATATCGCCAAATTTATGCTTTCAGTCTCTCATTTCGTTTGTGTGCGGCCTCCTTCAGAACCCGAACCCTGACCCGGGAACCCTGAACCACGCGGGACGTGGAAAGAGGTTCCCACACCTAGGTATAAACGTAACTAAGGTGGTAAAAGACCACTAATCAGAAAACTACAAGACATTGAAAAAAGAGAAAGAGGAAAACATAAATAGATGGAAGAACATACTGTGTTCATGGATTGGTAGAAGCAACATCCCATTAAAATGTCCATACTAACCAAAACAATCTATAGATGCAATGCATTCCCCATTGAAATACCAAAGGCATATTTCACAGACCTAGAAAGAACTCTCTAAAACTTCATCTGGAATAAAAAAAAAAAAGACCCCAATTAGCCACAGTAATTCTGAGAAAGTAGAACAAAGTAGGAGGGATCTCAATACCAGATTTGAAGTTGTATTTCAAAGCCACTGTTCTCAAAACAGCCAGTTGCCATGCTCAAAAAC
>JAAGEH010000013.1:10818813-10845911 GCA_011751065.1 Lasiurus cinereus | reverse complement strand
TAGACCACCAACTTACATTATACATAAAAAATAAACTCAAAATGGATACAGGACTTAAACATAAGATGAGAGACAATAAAAATACTAGAAGAATCCAGAGTCAGAAAAATCTCAACATACATAAGCCAAAACAATTTCTTCATGGGTACCACTCCTAGGGAAATGGAAACTAAAGAGAAAATAAACATGGGAATACATCAAAATAAAAAGCTTTTGCACAGCAAAAGAAACTATCAACAAAACAACAGGAAATCCCACTATATGGGAGAGCATATTTGCAAATGTTATCACTAATAAAGGTTTAATCTCCAACATTTACAGGACACTCGTACAACTCAAAAAAAGGAAGATAAACAATCCAATAAAAAGTAGGCAACGGACCTAAATAGATACTTTTCAAAATAAGACAGAAGGAAGGCCAAGAGACATATGGAAACATGCTCAAAGTCACTAATTATCCAAGAGATGCAAAGCAAAACAACAATGCGATACCATCGCACACCTGTCAGAAAGGCTATCATCAACAAATCAATAAATGACAAGTGTTGGTGAGGATGCGGAGGAAAAGGAACCCTGGTGGGAATGCAGACTGGTACAGCCACTGTGGAGAACAGTATAGAGTTTCCTCAGAAAACTAAAAATGGAACTCCCACATGTTGTTCATAATTTTTATCTTTACCTTTTTCTTCTTCTTGTTTCTCACTTTTAGGAATATATCCCAAGAAGCTAGGAACACCAATCAGAAAGGATATATGCACCCCGATGTTCGTTGCAGCACAATGTACCACAGCTAATATTTGGAAACAGCCTAGATGCCTGTCAGCAGATAGCTGGATCAGAAAACTATGGTACAGCTATATAATGGAATACTATGCTCTTATAAAAAACAAGGAATTCTTACCATTTGCAGTAGCCTGGATGGAACTGGAGAGCATCAGGCTAAGTGAAATAAGCCAGTGAAGAAAAATACCACATGATCTCACTCATGCATGGATAATAAAGAACATTATAAACTGATGAAAAAATGATAGATACAGAGGCTGTTACAGCATCAAACAGACTGTCCAATTACAGCTGAAGTATCTGTATGCATACATATAAACATGACTAATGGTCAGTTCCCTGAGGGATGAGGGCATGTATGGGAGTGGGGGGGGGGCAATGGGAAGATATGTACATATGGAATACTTTAATCAATAAACAATTTAAAAATGAAGAAGAAAAGTTGTGTTTCTCATTGTAAAATTTATTTATTCCCCCCCTTTGGTTATTTTATTTTTATAATTATTTTTATCAATTACAAAAGTAAAAAAAAAAACAACTTCTAGGAGGAAAAAGTCACAATCAATATAAGAATGTATATATACATGTCTTGAATATATGCTATAATTTTCCCTATTTGACACTCCCATCCCTCCCATCCAAGATACCTACTGCCAACATTTTGGTGTATATCCTCTCAATTTACCCCTTATTTTTATAAACTACATTTTTTAAAATTTAATAAATCGTTATTTCTAGATTATTACAATTGTCCCTTATTTTTCCTCCAGGGCTCCCCTCCACCTGGATCCCACCCCACCCTATGCCCTTACCTCCCCCCTATTGTCCTCATCCATACGTATACGATTTTTGTCCAGCCTCTTTCCACACCCCTTTCACCCCTCTCCCCCTGAGAATTGTCATTCCACTCCCTTTCTATGCCCCTGATTCTATTATATTAACCAGTTTATTCTGTTTTTCAGATTTTTAATTCACTTGTTGTTGTTCATAATTTTTTTTTGTTTTTATGGTAGAACTTGAACTTTTAATATCAATATAATTTACACTTCATCCTTTTTAAACTATTGAATAGTGTGAAATTTGCTCTAGTTTATTAAACTATTGACGAGTACTGAGGTTTTGTCATTTAAAAAAATAAACAGGTACTATATATGGTGCCAGGTGGGTATTAGAAATACAGGGAGAACACTTTATAAAGTATGATTGTCTAACCACTATGCTCTACACCTGAAACCAATACAAAATAATATATAAAGTAAACTGTAATTGTGTTGTTCATAATTTTTATCCTTACTTTTTTCTTCTTCTTCCTTTTCTTAAAGAGTACCTTTCAGCATTCCATATAATATTGGTTTGGTGTTGATGAACTCCTTTACCTTTTACTTATCTGTGAAGCTCTTTATCTGAGCTTCAATTCTGAATGATAGCATTGCTGGGTAGAGTAATCTTGCTTGTAGGTTCTTGCTATTCATCACTTTGAATATTTCTTACCATTCCCGTCTGGCCTGCATGGTTTCTGCAGTTAATTAAGTGTTTTTCTCTTGCTGCTTTTAATATTCTCTTTGTCTTTTGCTCTTAGCATTTTAATTATGTGTCTTGGTGTGGTCCTCTTTGGATTTCTTTTGTTTGGGGTTCTGTGTGCTTCCTGGACTTGTATATGTATTTCTTTCACCAGGTGGGGGAAGTTTTTAGTCATTATTTCATCAAGTAGGTTTTCAGTATCTTGCTCTCTCTCTTCTTCTGGCATCCCCATAATTCTGATGTTGGTACACTTGAAGTTATCCCAGCGGCTCCTTACACTATCTTTAAATTTCTGGATTCTTTTTTTCTTTTTCAGTTGAGTGTTTTCTGCTTCTTTGTATTTCAAATCTTTGACTTGATTCTTGCCTTCCTCTAGTCTGCTGTTACGTCTCTGTATAATATTTTTTATTTCAGTCAGTGTATGTTTAATTTCTAGTTGGTCCTTTCTCATCTCCTCTTGGGTCTCGCTAAATTTATCCATCTTTTCAAGGAAATTCTTCAAAAACCTTATAACTGTGGTTTTGAACTCTATATCCATCCATTTGTTTTCCTCCATTTCTTTCATTTGTAATCTGTTTGTCTCTGCATTTTCGCTGCTTCCCTGAGTTGGAAGAGTTGCTTTGTGCGGTAGGTGTCCTATATGGCCCTGTAACTCCGCCTCTCCAGTTACCTGTGGAGGACACTCTTGTGCATCCCTTTGTGGACTGTGTGTAGAGTCTTGTTATAATTATTGATTGCTGTTGGTATTACTGGGGGGAATTGACCTCCAGACTAATTGGCTATGAGGATCAGCTGTCTATGCCAGGAGATCTTCTGTGCTGAAGACAGCCTTATGAGACAAGACTTGCAAAATTGCAAAAGCCTCTGTGCTTGCCTGGGATGGGGCAGAGTGTCAGGGCTGAGCTGACAGCCTTGGCTTCCTGTCAGCCCTGCCCTAGGATGCCCCTGGGTCTCAGTATCCCTCAGTAGTCGCTGCAGACCTGTCTGCACGCAATCACGCGCATTCCTCCGGACCTCTGTCTTTCATGGCACCCGAGTTTCCATGTGCTCTGGGTATCCGTATGAGTCTGGGTCCCCAGGGTCTCAACCAAAATTGGGGTTCAGTGAAGTCGGAACTGGGGTTCAGTGCAGTCGGGAGTTTCTGTCTCCTTCCCACTAGAGGAAGCCAGCCACACCCTCCTCCACCCATACTCTTCACAAGTGTATCTCCATACCTCAGCTTTTTGCAGCTCCTCTGAGTCTCCCTAAGCCCCTCTCTTTCCTTCTAGTTGTAGACTTTCCACTCAGCCAGCTTTCCTGTGGTTCTAGATGATGTTTGTTCTGTCTTTTAGATGGAGTTTTGAAATTGTTGTGCAAGGCAGCAGTTTAAGTGTTCACCTATGCTGCCATCTTGGTTTCTCTCCTCATTGTAAAATTTAGATGAAAAGTATAAACAAATATTAAACTCCAATTAATAATATGTAAATTTAAGTATTTAGATATAAGTGTACAAATGTACACAATTTACTTTAAAAGGCATTTTATAAAAGCATATGACTTGACTTAATGAGTAGATAGACAGACTTAATGAGTATCTATCCAGAAGAAGGGGCAGGGTATCAATATAATAAGGCAAATACAGCAAAATGTTGTTACAGTAAAATATTCCAATTGTGTCATGACTTTGAAAAATTTCACAATAAAATGTCACAAAAAAAAAAACACACTACAGAGCACCAATTGATGGAAAAACTTTGATCCAAAGTGAAGACCTAAGTGGGGGAGTCAGCCAGGTAAGGAGATGACTATAATACATATTTGGGGTACTATTAGTGTAGGAAAAAGATAAATACTAGATGGCGTAGGGGGGTTGGGAGTGTGTGGTCAAATAAAGTTTCTTCAAGGGGATGAAATTGAAGCTGAGTGTTGAAAGGTAAAATAGAATTAACCCAGTGAAGACAGCAGGAAGGCATTCCCAGCAGAGGAAGCAGAATACACAAAGATGCACAGATAAGCAAGAACCTAGCACATTTAGTATGGCTTAGCTGATTGCAAAGAAAGAGTGGAGAAAGGGAAAGTTAGCCAGGTAGGTAGGGCTACAGAACAAAGGCTATGTTAAACAGCGAGGGAAGGAGCTCTGGAAAGAACTCTAACCAGGAATATCCAGTTTATAGTGAAAATATTGGCTGCTAGTTGGTGAATGACTTGAAAGGGAAACCAATTGGAAAGCTTACTGGAAGCTAAGAAATGATGAAGGCCTGAACTAAGGTAGTGAACGAAAATAATTTGAGATATAAGAGTCACAGGACTTGGTGATTGATGATATTGGGAGGAGCCAGTGAAGAATATGGAATGATGCCAAGGATTCTGTGTAGATGACTGGGGGGATGTTGGTCTTATTTACTGCAGTTGATGGAAAGGCTGGTTTAACAGGGGCAGGAAGAGATGAGGAGTTCCATTTTCGATTTGTGGAAAGGGAGGTGCCTGTGGGTCATTTATGAGATGCCCCACAAGCAACTACATTTATATGCTAAAATATAGATGCCAGACATGAACTGGAGACAGAAGTTTTGGATCAACAGCATAAAGATAGAAGCCATAAGCATCTAAGTGGGTGAGACTACTTAGGATGTTGTAGAGGTGGCAAGATGATGGATTTAAACAATGGGAAGAGAGAGAGAAAAAATCCTAGGTCAGAACCTGGGCTATTTCAGGTGTGGTGGGTAGAAGAAAAGGAGCCTGAGAGAGTCCTCAGAAAAGAGGATACACAGGAGATAGTGAGGAATGACATGTCCAGAAGAAGGGGCAGGGTATCAAACACTGCAGTCACCAAATAAGGGGAAGACTGAAAAGAGCCCAATGGATCCGGTTGTTCAGGTCACTGGTGACCTAGTAGGAATAGTTTCAATGGGATGAGGATGGAGGGCTAACAAAAAAGCAGAGTAAAAGGAAAAAGGAAGAGAGGTACAGAATGAGGGGGATGAAGGATTTTGTTTTGTTTTAACATGGGAAAAACCCATTAGTACTAGGTTGAGGAGGAAAAGTCACTAGAGAAGGGGAGTTAAACACAGAAGGAATAGGAACACTTGATGGAGTCAGATTTCAAAGGCAGTGGGGAGAAAAAAACAAAACATCAGAGAATCTGTGAGCAAAATGGCACAAAGATCTGAAACAAGAGTACTGTTTGGAAAACGATGAGTAGACTACTCGGGCTGGGAACATGTAGTTTGTGAGGAAATTCTGGGATATGAAACTGGAAATACAGAGAGGCCAGAATATGGCAAGATAGTTCCGATACTACATAATTTCAGAGAGAAAAAAAGTACATTAGATGATATGGTTACAAAAGGCAACATCAAAAACCCCAAGACTAAAGTTGGACCTTGAAAGATGACTATGTTGAGGTAGTCTAATGGGGGATTAGGGGAATATAGCATTCTGGAAGAGAAGAGACAGTTATAATGAAAGTGCATAGAAGCCAGAATTAGCAGGGCATGTGGTAGGGATTGTAGCTGGAGTGGAGAGTGTAGGTAGGAAAGCTATGAAAGATAGCTGAGGAGGTAATCTGTGTATGAAGGGTCTGGAAGGCCTGGCTATAGATTTTACACTTCATCTTGTAAGCAGTGATGTGCCACTTAGTTTCTAACCAGGGGAGGTATAACGTACAAAGTGGTATTTTAAGAAGATTAATGTAGCTATGATATTTAGAATGGAATGCCTCCTAAGAGTCAAAGTGTTAGGAGGCTCTTGACCAGGTGTGTGCAGGGTGAAGGCATGGACTTTGTAGAGAAAGCAGGAACAGACTGGAAGTGTATGCATCTCTATAATAGTGCTAAGGAAGAACTCACAATATATAGTGGGTACTTATTCCTAATTGAGATCAAGCTTGAAAGCAATAAATAGCACAATGTAATAGGAAGAAAAGGAAAGAGACTGAAAAGGAATAGTTTGAGTTAGGAAAAGAACTAGGAGAGTGAGGATTTACAAATCAGAAGAGTTTCAAGAAGGGTATGTTCAAGTGTCAATGACACAGAGAGGTTAGATAAGATGAGCACTAAAAAGAACCAATTGGTTTTTTTGTTGTTAATCCTCATCCGACGATATTTTTCCATTGATTTTTAGAAAGAGTGGGAGGGGGAAAGAGAGAGAGATGTGAGAGACTCATCGATTGGCTCTCTCCCTGGCAAACAGATGGAGCCTGCAACCAAGGTACATGCCCTCAGTACACAGGTCGACAGTGGTTGGCAAACTGCGGCTCGCGAGTTACATGCAGCTCGCAAGCTGTGATTTGCCGCTCTGTTGACTAAATGAGTTTGCCGACCACTGACCTAGACTCTCCATTCCAATAATTACAGGCTGTTGTTGTTCCTTGTGATTAAGCCCCTAGGGCAATTAAGGTATCACTGTTGATATTTTACACAATCGTTTTGGCAAGGTAGCTAAAGACAGACTACCAAGAAAGTGAATCAGTCAGGTCCCTAGATACAATATTAAAAAATAAATGTTATTTCCATATACTATAAATAAATATAGAATACAGAATTTTAAATGATTCTATATATGTTGTTTACATGGGTTTATTCAGTTTGTGAAAATTCAGTGAGCTATTCACTTATGATATACACTGAGTGGCCAGATTGTGATCTCTGAATGCATAATACTCTGGCCACTCAGTGTGTGTGTGTGTGTGTGTGTGTGTTTGTGTGTGTGTGTGTGTATTAGAGGTCCGGCCCAGTGCATGAATTCATGGGAGGGATCTGGCCAGCCGGGCCAGGGGGAAGGGACATGGGCGGTTGGCCAGAGTGCCTGCTGGTCAAACTCCTAGTTGAGGGGACAATTTGCATATTAGTCTTTTAGTATAGAGGGTATACACTGAGTGGCTAGATTATTGTGTGTTCAGAGATCATAATAATCTGGCCACTCAGTGTATGTGCTTTTCTGTTTGTGTATTATACTTGAATAAAAATATTTTAAAATATCACTTCCAATACTGTCGAAATATTAGGGGCAGAAATAGAATATTGGGGACTATTAGTTATAAATACCATTCTCTGTTAACTGTGATTGTTTTGTTCTGATTAAAGAAATCACATTCTAACATAGCTGGGAGTTGTACGCCCCAGAGCCTGGAAGTCAACCTTGGAATATAGTCCATTCTCATCTGAGAATTGCTTATTATCCTACAAAAATTAACAACCTTGTTACCCAAACAGTAAAGCCCCGCTCTAGCCCCACTCACTGTCTGTAATCTGTAACCATTATACCTATTTTTATTCCTTTTGCCAACTTTCCCATTCCTGTAGTACCCATTTTGCATAACCATTCTTATTCCTTTTGCCTACTTCCCCATATAATCTTTGTCCTTGTATTCCATATATAACCAGCTGGTTTATGGGGTGTACAGAGCAGATTTTTTAAAATTAAATCTTTATTGTTCAGATTATTACATCTGTTTCTCTTTTTTTTCCCCTCCATAGTTCCCCTTCCCCCCGGCTCTGACCCCTCCCATACCTTTACCTCCCCCCGCATTGACCTCATCCATAGGTGTATGATTTTTGTCCAGTCTCTCCCTGTATCCTTCACCCCTTTCCCCCTGAGAATTATCAGTCCACTCCCTTTCTGTGCTCCTGTTAGAAGTGGTGCAATTGGGAGGCTCTGTCTCCCGCCCACTAGTGAAAGCCAGCGGCACAGTCAGCAGTCTGTCTTCTGTGCACAGTGCTGTGTGAGCCACCAGACTTCTGCCCTTTCACGGCTCCCCTAAATTTCCGTGCACTTCTCCCTTTTCATAGTCCAAACTCGCCCTGTATGACTTTCAGCCGGACCTGGGGTTCAGTGCCGTAGGATAAGGGGTTCAGTGCAGTTGAGAGTCTCCCATTTCTCTCCTGCCAGCCAGGCAATCCGGCACCTGCTCTTTCCACGTGTGCATCTCCGTACCTCAGCTTTCTGCAGCTCCTCTGGGCCTCCATGAGCCCCTCTCTTTATTTCTAGTTGTAGAATTCCCACTCAGCCAGCTTTCCTGTGGTTCTGGATGATGTCCATTCTGTCTTTTAGTTGTAGTTTTGAAATTGTTGTGTGAGGCAGCAGTTTAGGTGCTCACCTATGCCACCATCTTGGATTCTCCTCCAGAGCAGATTTTCCTAGATGACCTGCTGCCCTCCCATACTGCCTACATTATTGGAATAAACATTCATATATGATCCAACCCTGTCTCTGCTTAATTGGCTCAAATAGTGACAGGCAGCCTGGACCCATTGGTTTTCTGGTTTCATATTCTGGCTACTTTGGTGGGACTGGCAAGTGAGGGACTCCCTGGAGTATCGGGGATCCCACTTGCTGCTTGAAGTTCCTGGGATTGAGGCCTGGACTCTTTCATTCACAGTGCTACCAGGAAGTTTCCTGTTTTGAGTCCCAGCCGCAGCCTCAGCAATCCCTTGGCTCTCACCTAAAAGCCAAGTTGAATCAAGTGTATTTGTATGACATGAGAAGCATTTGCTGCCTCTCATCTGGGCTTCTTTGTAAGGCATGGGAAGCATTTACTGTCTCTAGTCTGATCCATTCAGGAATGAGACACACTGCTCAGCATCAGTGTTTTTTTGTTGTTTGTTTGTTTTTTAAATACAGGGCATTCTGAGGTTTCTGTGCCTGGACAGGTAAGCACAGTGTGAAGCTCTTGTCTGTGGGTTACTCATGCCTATAAATATTATATATAAGAATATCTCTGTTGTTTTGCATCTCTTTGTTGGTTGGTTTAATTTATTTAGAGATGGGGCCACATTCCACTTTGCTGGGGGCCCCCAAGCTGCTTATGGCAGGTTGAACCTTTGGCAGGGATTGCAGGAAATTCCTAGCAGCTTTCAAGAATCTTGGGGACCCTATACTCTTCCATCTCAAGGCATCAGTGGCCTGAAATCTTCACTAGAGAGAGTTCTTGTCTTTCTGTAATGTTACTTTGGTTACAGATGTTCCTTGCTTGCTTTCTTACCTTCTGGGGACTTAGTTTACGCTTAGCCATTTTTATTTTTTATTTTGGCTGAGTGCCTTTCAAGGGCTAGAGTACTAAGTATATAGATAATCATAGATGTTTACAGCATAATCAGTTACTTTCTTGAAGGAAAATATAAACGTTTATCCTATTAAATCATTGTATAAATCTGATGAACATTTACATTCAAATAAATCACAAAATAAGGCATGCTTGGTTTTAGCACACTTCTTTAGGTTTAATTAAACTTTCATTCATAAAGAGACAGAAGCAGAGAGCATGAACCCTTTGAGTTACAAGAACACGCTTTGAAACTACTGTATATACCAAAGCATTAAGTAGAATCTTATGTTCAGGGGAAATATGTGTTTACAACTTATTTCCTAGGGAAAAAAATACTCAGCAATAATAACCTAATGTGACAGAATTAACTTTAAAAGATATGAAGCAATATTGGATTTTACTAAGATCCTGGAAGGGGTAACTCAATTTTTTTTTTACTTTTAATTAAATCTTTATTATTCAGATTATTATTGGTTTCTCTTTTTTTCCCCTCCATAGCTCCCCTCGACCCGGGTCCCACCCCACCCTCTACCATTACCTCCCTCCCGTTGAGCTCATCCATAGGTGCACGACCTTTGTCCAGTCTCTCCCTGTACACCCCTGAAAACTATCACTCCACTTCCTTTTTTGCTCCCGATTCTATTATATTCACCAGTTTATTCTGTTGATCAAATCTTCAATTCCCTTAGGAAATTCACTTGTTGATAGATACGTATTTGTTGTTCATAATTTTTTATCTTTTACCTTTTTCTTCTTCCTCTTCTAAAAGATTACCTTTCAGCATTTCATATAATACTGGTTTGGAGTTGATGAACTCCTTTAGCTTTTTCTTATCTGTGAAGATCTTTATCTGCCCTTCAATTCTGAATGATAACTTTGCTAGATAGAGTATTCTTGGTTGTAGGTTCTTGCTATTCATCACGTTGAATATTTCTTGCCACTCCCGTCTGGCCTGCATCGTATCTGTTGAGAAATCAGCTTACAGTCCTATGGGTGCTCCCTTGTAGGTAATAAACTGTTTTTCTCTTGCTGCTTTTAATATTCTCTTTTTGTCTTTTGCTCTTGGTATTTTAATTATGATGTGTCTCGGTGTAGTCTTCTTTGGATTCCTTTTATATGGGGTTCTATGTGCTTCCTGGACTTGTAAGTCTATTTCTTTTACCAGATGTGGGAAGTTTTCAGTCATTATTCCTTTAAGGAGGTTTTCAGTATCTTGCTCTCTCACTTCTTCTGGCACCCCCATCATTCTGATGTTGGTAAGCTTGAACCTGTCCCAGAGGCTCCTTACATTATCTTCACATTTTTCAATTCTTTTCTCTTCTTGCTTTGCCAGTTGAGTGTTTTCTGATTCTTTATATTTCAAATTTTTGACTTGATTCTTGCCTTCCTCTAGTCTGCTGTTAGGTCTCTGTACAATATTTTTTAATTCAGTCAGTGTATGTTTAAATTTTAGTTGGTTCTTTTCCATCTCCTCTTGGGTCTCACTAAATTTATCCATCTTTTCTAGCATATTCTTGAAAAACCTAATAAGCGTGGTTTTGAACTCTATATCCAGTGGTTTGTTTTCCTCCATTTTTTTTGTTTGTGATCCCTTCCCTTGACTCGGCATTTTTACTATGCCAGGACAACTTCTGTGTTGGATTCAGCCTTATGATACCAGACTTGCAAAACCACAGAAGCCTCTCTATTGAGCTTGGGATGGGTGGAGTCTCAGGGCTTAAGGGACCGCCTTGCCTTCCAGTCGGCTCCGCCCTCCACAACCCCGGAGTCTCACGTGACTGGGTAATCGAAGCAGTCCCTTGCACGCGCATGCGCACACTCTTGCAGTGCCTCTAGACTGCTGCCTTTCTAGCTCCCCTGTGCTCCGGGACCATATGAGTCTGGGTCCCCAGGTTTTCGCCCGAAACTGGGGTTTAGTGAAGTTAGAAGTGGCGCAGTTGGGAGGGTCGGTCTCCCGCCCACTCGCGAAAGCCAGGGGCACAAGCAGCAGCCGGTCCTCTGTGCGCAATGCCTCTGTCGCAATGCCATGCGCGTCACCAGACTTCTGATCTCTTGCAACTCCCCTAAATTTCCATGCACTTCTCCCTTTTCACAGTCCAAACTCCTCCCGTATGAGTTTCAGCCGGACCTGGGGTTTTGTGTCGTAGGATAAGGGGGTTTAATGCTGTTGAGAGTCTCCGTTGAGAGTCCTCGTTTCCCTCCCGCCAGGGAAAGCCAGCCAGGTTATCCCGCACCAGCTCTTTCCACGAGCGCGTCTCCTTACCGCAGCTTTTTGCAGCTCCTCTGAGTTTCTGTGAGCCTCTCTCTTTCCTTCTAGTTGTAGAATTTCCACTCAGCCAGCTTTCGTGTGGTTCTGGATGATGCCCGTTCTGTCTTTTAGTTGTAGTTTTGAAATTGTTGTGCGAGGCAGCAGTGTAGGTGTTTACCTATGCCGCCATCTTTGATTCTTCCGCTTCGCCATTTTTTTATGAACACAGGGAATCCTCTATCTCTGCTGTTTGGGTTGTGTGCCACTCAGAACTGAAGGTCACTTGATGTGCTGGGTTAGAGTGAGATAAGATTCTAAGGCTATACTGTCCCAGTCCCTCCTTTTGAGAGTATTCATTTATTTACTTTAGAAGTTTTGTGTTTCTGTTTTGAAGCAGAATAAGATATCTTCTTATGTGCAAGATTTCATGTTGTTAGAGTCTACTGAGAAAGAAAAATATGGGGAATAAAACCTTCTGAACCCAAGTCTTTCCCCTAGGAGGGCTGGAGCTGCAGAAGTGCCCTACATCAGGCTGCAGAAGCAGCAGTGGGGCCACTCCAACTTTGTAAAGGAAAAAAAAACATAGTAAAGTCTTTGGTAACTTAAAACTTTGGAGTTCTGCTGGGTTAAATAGTCACAATTATTAAATATATAGATATCTATATATAGAAAAGCCTAAGTGATCAGCCAATCTTTGAACCATTAGCTATGATGTGCACTGACTACCAGGGGGCAGATCCTCAATGCACAGACATGGCAACATGGAACAGATTAATGAATATCAGAGGGGAGGGAGGAAGAGGGAGAGCGGAAAGAGATTAACCAAAGATCTTACATGCATACTAGAGACCCAGTGCACGAATTCATGCATGGGTGGGGTCGCTCGGCCTGGCCTGCAGGGATCAGGCCAAAACTGGCAGTCCAACATCTGTCAAGGGGTCATGGATTACAAAAAGATGGAGGCCAGGCTGAGGGATCCCACCGGTGCACAAATCCATGCACCGGGCCTCTAGTTTTGAAATAACAGGATACTAAAATATTAATCTGAATTTGCCTACTTTTGGCTTCTTATTATAGAGAATCTAGTGGATATATTTTATTCTGTTAATGAATACATCTTGTATTTTATTTGAAATACAGTGGTACCTTGAGATACGAGTTTAATTCGTTCCATAATCTCGAGGTGTGGGAAACTATGAGATGCTCGAGTCATGGTAAACTGGTGGGTCGTGTGCAGCCGGCCGATCCGCGAGATTACTCCTATCTCAAATGTTGCTCGTATTTCAAAGCAAAAATAGCTCGTATCTCAAAAATCTCGTATGTTAGGGCACTCGTATCTCGAGGTACCACTGTATATCTCTTAAAAATGAAAATGTGTTGCTAATCTGAGGAATGTTAATTATTTACTTGTCACCTAAATATCAAAGTTTCTAAGAGTTAAGAATTCTAACTAAATGAAAAGAAATTATAATAGTGTTGGTAACAGAAGGCATGAGGTATAGAGATGCATTTCAAAGGAAAAAAATAAATTATCCTAAAGCTTATTATTTCTGAATGGGCAAGAACGTTTGTGAAATTTATAGAAGGGTTGTGAAGAGAAATCTTAAAAGGAACTTATAGATAATCTGAATAATTAATTATATAAATGACTCTAAAGCTAATACAGAATTTGTTTAGTCCTTTTCCAGTCTGTTAAAAGGGGGAAAGTCCAGTATTTGCCCAGGACGCAAAAGTCCTACAAATTATTAAAATGATTATATATTATGTTATATTAATGTTAGTTGAATACTACTTTAAAAAGCCATCTTCTTAATAATAAGAACTGAAGTTTTGCTAGTCTATGTGATTAATACCCTTTTGTTGTCACTTTGAATGAATAGTCTAATATTGTTTCATAATCATAATAATAAACAATCTTTTGACAAAATAAGTCTGACAACATTCCTAGGGTTTGAATTTTAAGAAACATTTTATTGACCTAGAATTGGCTTTAGGTCATTCCAATAGGCCCTGGAATGCCTCAAGGATTTCTTTTCTCTACTTATAAAGAAAAATTTTATACTTAAGGTACACGGGAAACTTTGCCCAATAAAGAAGTAATAACTATATTCTATTTATATATACATAGCATTAAAATAGTAAAATCCTCAGGAGTCTATAAATTCTGATATACTTTCATTTATAACTCTAATTCTTAATTTGGAATATTATATTTTACAGAAAAAAACAGGATTCCATGTCAATTGCATTATAATCAAACCTTCTTGTCATTTAGAGACAGTCCCTGTTTTGTTATATAACACATTTGCAAAAATGTTACATCTTCTGAGGGATCCATAGAAAGGACTCTGACTTGATTTAAATTACATTATCTCTGAGAATAAATTTTCAGATCATCCCCTTCAAAATACCCTTCAGTCCACAGGCTTATGCTCTATCCACTGAGCCAAACCAGCTAGGGCAGTGGTTGTCAAACTGCCCAGGCCACAGCAGCTGGCGCTGGCACCCTCAGACTGTGGGCAGGCGTTTTGCCACACTGTTGACTAATGAGTTTGCCGACCACTGCGTAAGGCATTAACCTTACCCAGAAGTTTTGACTTCAGGTTAAAGACATTAGTACATTATTAAAATCTTTTATAAGTGTTTTTCCCTAAGGTAGTGGTCAGCAAACTCATTAGTCAACAGAGTGGCAAACCGTGGCTCACAAGCCGTATGTGGTGCTTGCGAGCCGCAGTTTGCCAACCACTGAGTTAGGGTAACCAATTGCTATTCTTATTGTGTCCATAAAATTAGGTCAATTTTAGGGAGGAAAATTGTGTTTCAATAGACTATAATACACAATTGTGAATATTGGCCTCTAATTCAATCATCTTCAAAGTTTTCTTGCTGTCCTAACTTTTGTCCCAATAATACAAAATTTTATATTTAAGTTTGTCTCCACCAAGTTTGTCTCCTACTCACACTCAAGGAATACCGCCTCTAGACACCATTGCCACCTCCTGCCATGCTCAGGCCTCATTGTCCCTCTGACAGCAAAAATCTCTTGGCTCTGAAGGAAAACTACAGGAGAGATCCTGCACTTCTTTTCTTTGAAAGGATTCAAAGCCAAGATCCTTGAGGGGGGATGTGGTAGGCAGTTAGACATGATTAGAGCAAGGATGATGGGCCAACAGAAACAAAAATGGCCAGGAGTCTGACATGCATCTTAACCACTCCAGCTGCTCTAAAGCTGGCAGTGGTGAAGCCCCGGATCCACCGGAGTGAAAAGAGCACCAGAAGGAGAAAACTGGGTGACTGAATTCAAGGAACATCTCAAGGTGGTCTTTTGAAGGCAACGTTTATTATAACTGTGCTCATGACCACTGCTGATCTGGTTGAAGGAGAACTAATTCCATTTAGAAAAGATAAAAATATTTGGGTACATTTAGAAAAAAAATGTTAATTATCTCTGACTTTTGCCTTTCAGGAGGAAGCTATATAGAACAGAGTTCTACATCTTACCTAGTAGGAGTTGGGACCCACTGTCCAGGAAAAGGATGCAGGGATATTTTCTCTAAAGGTTGCTGCAATAACTTCCTATGGCAAATGTCTGACTTTTACTGAGTGCTCTAGTTATTGTCTTTTAATATCTAATAACTACAATATAAATTTTTCTGACAATTTTACCCTCTCTTATAGTAATAGACATACTAAGCTGCCAGCTGGTTGGTTTCTATATCCCTGCCAACAGCACCGGGGGTTGAGGAATGCTTGTTCCTTAGAATGACTGACTGTCTTTATGCCCCAGAAACACCACATGGTCCAAACCAAAAGAGACTTTCCCATACCCATGGCACCAAACTACAATGATGTTCCCCACCTGTGGATCCCTGCTGACTATATTACTTTAACCATTTTTATTATGCTAATAATAGTAGGCTCCCTTAATATAGAAGTGATCCAACTGGCTTATAGCATGGCAAAATCCCTGAATGCCACTTCCATAGGCTATACATAGGGTAAATCAAGAGCCAAGTTAGGGAGGCGGTTCTAGAGAATCAGGCAGCAATAGATTATCTACTGTTGCAGCATAACCACATTTGTGAGAAATGTAAAGGAATGTGATATTTAATCTTTCTGACAATTCTCAATTGATAGAAAACAACATTCAACAAATCAGGGAAACCATTTCCAAGGTAAAACAATGAAAAGAACTTTTTAAATTTTTATTTTATTGTTTAAAATATTGCATTTGACTTATCCAAATTAACTTCCTGGCTTTCCAACCGGTCTGATTGAAGGAATTCTTTTTTTTTTTCCCCAGTGTGATTACTTACTGCTGTATTTAATGTCTTCCTCTTTTCACCGGTAGATACTGCATTTGCTGTATTCCATCCCCATAAACTGCTTTCAAGGCAGAAACAAATGCAATCCAGCAGGATCAGACTTTTCATCTAAAACTTAACTCACAGATATGAGATGATAGAAATAGCAGTGGGAAATTAAGGGGCCAAAATAGAATACTGGAGACTAGCTATTAGTTATAAGAAATATTAATCATGCTCTGTTAATGATGATTGTTTTGTTCTGATTAAAGAAAGCACATTCTAACCTAGCTGGGAGTTGTACACCCCCAGGTCCTAGGAGTCAACCTGAGACCTGGAAGTCAACTTTGGACTGTGGTCCATTCTCATTTGAGAAATGCCTATTTTCATACAAAGAGTAACAGCCTTGTTACCCAAACAAAAGAGTCCCACCCCAGCCCACCTGTAATCTGTAATTTTTATACCCATTTTTATTCCTTTTGACTACTTCCCCATTTTGCATCCCTATTCTTATTCCTTTTGCCTACTTTTCCATGTAATCTTTGTCCTTGTACCCTATATACAGAGCTGGCTTATGGGACGAGGGTGCAGAGCAGATTTTCCTGGATGACCTGCTACTCTTCCATACTGCCAGAATTATTGGAATAAACACTCATATGATTTAACCCTGTCTCTGCTTAAATGGCTCAAGTAGTGACAGGCAGCCCGGACCCATTGGGTGTCTACCTTCAAAAATACAAACTACCTAAGAATAGAACAAAAGATGTGTAAGATTTCTACAGGGAAAATCATTGAAAAGTATTAAAGAAGTTCTAAATAAATGGGGCTATATAGTATGTACATATATTTAGAATATTTTATTTGACTTAACAAAGGAGTGGCACTACTTATGGGTGGGGCGGCAGGTGGGAAGAAGGATGGACTTTTTAATACATAGTGCTAGGATAAATGGGAAAACAAAATTGGATCCCTACATCATACCATGCAAAGAAAACAGTTCTGGGTGGATTAATGACTTAAATGTGAAATGCAATGCTATGATGCTTTAATACAAGACATAAAATTAAAAAAATCAAATGAAAATAGTAAAAATATAAGCCATAGATGAGGCATAAGATATTTGTAAAACGTGTGGGAGTGGGGAGGTTTGCTATTATTATAACTGAACAGTGACTAGAATCTATAGTATAATATATATATATAGCAGGTGTATTTTTGAAATCAGTAAGGAAAAGACACTAGAAAAATGGGCAAGACTAGAACAAGCATTTTATAGAAAAGAAAATATACATGTCAATATATATGAAAAGGTGATCAACCCTTTAGTCATGGATGTAATGACAATTAAAATCACAGTGAGGTCTTCCACACCTGTTAGATTAGCAAAAATTTAAAATTCTGACAAAACATTGTTGGGGGATGTGGAGCAATGACTCTCATACATTGGAACACTTAGGAAGACAGTTGGGTGTATGTATACCCTATGACCTAGTAATTGTACTTCAAGGTCTATACCGTAGAAAATTCTTACACATACTAGTATGTACCAGGATACATAAACAAGAATGTTCATAAGGTCATTTTTTTTAACCTTTTAAAATTTGATTTGAGAGAGAGAGATTTGTTATTTCACTTATTTATGCTTTCACTGGTTGCTTCTTCTATCTACAATGACTAGAGATCTAACCTGCAATCTTGGTGTATTAGGATGACTCTCTAATCAACTGAGCAATCCAGTCAGGGCCAGAGCATTGTTGATAATAGCCCCAAACTGGAAACGACTGAAATATCCATCAGTAGTAGAAATAACAAATAGTGGTATAGTCATACAATGTAATATTGTACTGATATGGAAATAAAGGAACTATAGCTATATGCAATATAGATGGATCTCACACAATATTGAATGAAAGATGCAAAATGCAAGGTTATATACAATATGATTCCATTGATATAAAGTTTAAAAATAGACAAAACTAAATTATGTCCTTTAGAGATGTATACACAGGGCATCCAGGAAAGCAAGAGAATTACTATCACAAAAATCAGGAGTAGTTATCTCAAGAGGGAAGGAAGGGGATCGTTACCTGAGAAGGGTATACATGGGTGCTAGAAATGCTGATTTATAGCCTAAGTGACAGTTTTACTTTAAAACATTCACAATTTATACATGTGTGCTAATTAATATCTTACCAAAAAAGCAACTAAGAATGAATCACATGTGTTTCTAAGCAGAGTGAACTTTTTTGAGGAGCTTGACTCTGAAGGGAAGGCAATAGAGTAGCAATTATAGGATTCGAGATTTAAGGAATTTGTGTACATATGCTCACCAAAATATATGTACAAGAATATTCATAGCAGCACTATTTATATAGCCCCAAACTGGAAATTACCTAAATGCTCATCTAACAGTAAAAAGAAAAAATAAAGTGTTATACATTCACCAATGGACTATGCATAGTTATGAAAATGGATAAACTATAACTACATGCAATAAAATGGATGGCTCTGGCTCAGTTGGAATGTCATCCTGCACACAAAAAGTTGTGGGCTTGATTCCCAGTCAGGGCACATACCTAAGTTTCAGGTTTAATCCCGGTTGGAGCACGTATAGGAGGCAACCAATTGATGTTTCTCTCTGATATCAATTGTTTCTCTCACTCTAAAAATCAATTTAAAAAAGCATATCTTTGTGAGAGGATTTAAAATAATAATATTGATGATGATGAATCTCACAACGTTGAATTAGGGTTACTAGATTTAGCAAAAGAAAAAAAATACAGGCATCCAGTTAAATTTGAATTTCAGATAAATGATAAATCATCCTATATAATAAAAGGCTAATGTGCAAATCAATCAAACTGTGGAATGACCAGTCGCTATGATGCACACTGACCAGTCAGTGTGCTCCCAGAGGGGGAGTGCCACTCAGCCAGAAGCAGGGCTAATGTTGTCAAGAGCAGAGGTGGTGGCAGGAGCCTTTCCTGCCTCTGCGGCAGTTAGATATCCCCAGGGCTCTCAGACTGCAAGAGGGTGCAGGTGGGCTGAGGGACCTCTTCACCCCCGCCCCAAGTGCACAAATCTCATGCACCAGGCCTCTAGTTTTTAATATAAGTATGTTCCCTATCAAATGATTGTCATTTATCTGAAATTCAAATTTAACTAACATTCTTTATTTTTCTCTAGTAATCTTATGTTGAATAAGAGAAATTGGACACAAATGTTACCTTTTGGAGAAGACTGAGACTGAAGTAGGCACAAGTGGTACTCCTGGAATGCTCATAACATGTTTTTTTGTTAATCCTCACCCAAGAATATTTTTCCATTTTTTTTTTCAAATAGTGGAAAGGAGGGGGAAAAACAAAGAGAAACATCGGTGAGAGAGACACACCATTTGGTTGTCTCCTGCACTCGCCTCTGCACAGATCACACTTGCAACTGAGGCATGTGCCCTTGACTGGAATCTAACTTGCAACCCTTCAGTCTGTGGGCTAATGCTCTGTCCACTCAGCCAAACTGGCCAGGGCTTTAATATGTTTTTTTTTATGTGGGTGCTAGTGATATAGGTATATTCACATTGTGAACATTCATCAGAGTGGGAAATTATGATTTGGGCATTTTTCTGTATTCTGTATTATACTTCAGTTGAATAATCTCTTATCCACCTGTTATCTATTTATAATCTACCTGGCAGTGAGCTGAATATGTTTTATATTCAAAATCACAACAAAAAATAGGGATAAACTTAAGAAATTTGCAGCACCAACACACTGAGTAAAGGGAGATAAATACCTTGAATAGGTATATGTAGAATATAATGGTCTATAAATATAAAAGTATTTTTAACTTCACTTATACCTACAAGAAAGAAAATAAGATAGCATTATTCACTTATCAAATTGGTAATAATATTTAGCAGAAAAGTTAGAAAACTTCACAAAAATGAGTAATAAATACCTTTATGGGAATTTGATAGTATATTTTTAAAATGTAGATAGATTTGGGAAAGATTGTAAGTTAAAGATAGCCCAGATGCCCTTTATTTCCAAATCTGATCCAGCTACTCTGTTCTTGAGCTAAGTAGTACCTGAGAAAGTGAGCTCACAGGATAGATCTGAGATCTGTGAGTAAGTTCTCTCTGGGACCAATGAGAACTTCAGGCCAAGGATCTGGACTCTGATGTAGTATAAGTGAAAGGATGGGAAGATGGCTTGCAGGACTCTATGAATCCTACAGAACAGTTGATATTGCCCATGTGAGTGTGCCAGGTTTCACTGGACCTGAAAATGCTGAGAAGAAACTGAGGGGTTGGGTTGAGTCCTCTCTACCTTGAGACAAGGACAGCACCAGAGAACAAGAGTACAAAGAGGCACCCTCTTGATGTCTCCTAAGGGTGTGACAAGCTGACTAGCAACATGATGCTTCTATAGTACTGTCTCATGGGTACAAACCACTGTGCCTTTTCCATACACATAGCTGCTATGACTTAAGGGACCCAGCATTAGACTTGAGCCCCAATGAGCAAAGTAAGGAAAATAACAATACACATAAGTGGATCCAGAAGCCAAAGAGAGAGAGAGAAGCAGAAAATTTCAAATAGGCATTTAATGAAATAGTGTCAGACAACTTGAGCCTTAAAAAAGGTAACTGAAGGAGATTAAAGTAACAGCATAAAAAAGACTTTTTAGAACTATAAGAATTATATACCATTTACCAAAACCAATAGCAATTATTCCAAATATTACAATAATAAAACCATTCCAATTAAAATCAGAAACTAGATTATTCCCCCCACCTCTCGAGGAAAGCAATTTCACAAGTCCAAAGTGTATCCTTCAACATCCTTTTCCTTATTAATAAACAAAAATTATAAGAAATTGTATAAATATTGGCAAAGAGATCACTTTCTTTTTACTGATATGATTTTATACTAAGAAAACCCAAGACTAGTTTAAAATAAAAACTTAGAATACAGCTATATGCATCAAGATGGATGAATCTCACAAACATAACAATGAGTAGGAAAAAAAATGACAAAAACCCACATATTTTATTAAACTATTTATGAAAAGTTTAGAAACAGGCAAAATACCACATTGTTAAGGGATACAAGAATAAGAAATTAATAAAAAAGATAAACACCACATTCATAATGGTAGTTAAATTCTCCCCTCAACCTGATGTAACCTGCCCTGAATTCTTATCACTCAACCTACACCATGTGGCAAAGATCCCCCAAACTTCAATGGATAAATCCCTCTCTTCTCAGTCCTCATCTTATGTAACCACTCCGAAGCATTTGACACAGGTAACAATCCCTTCTTTCTAGACACTATCTTCCATTGACTTCTTTAGTTGGCTCTTTTACCCGTGACTCTTAAGTATCAGTGCTCCTTACTAATATTTAATGTTGTCTCACTCATTATCCAGTCTTTCTCTACACAACTTACCTGGGAAACCTCACCCATAGATTCCAAATGCTTATCTCCGCCCAGATGTTACTTCTAAGCTCAACCTCAGAATTTCCTTTTTCTTTAGGGACTTTTCTAATATGTACTCCAAATCTGTGTCCAAAATCAAACTCATTATCTTTCTCTCTGCTATCTGCTTCCTATATACCTATGCTTGGTTTTCTAACTAGCTTCCCTTCAGCTAATGGCAGCTCCACTTGATCTAAGACTCAACCATGATTTGTCATAAACCTTTGGCCTCACAAAACAAATCTGACACTTGAATACATCCCTTTCTTTCACCCCCAGTAATGTATAGTAATACACAACACAATTCTGATGGGCCATAACCCTCCTCTGAAAATATTCTAGAGGGACTAGCAACTTTTCTAGTTCTCAATAGGTATAACATCATTCCCTCTAACAGTGGGGAAGAGCTTGGCTTTGGTAATATTGTGTTAGCTAAGAAAAAGGTTTTTGTCACACACCTAGCCTCTTACACACAGAGTCTACCTCAAATATTGACAACCACCATCTCAAGCTTCTGGGGGGAGTCTTAATTCAGCTGGATTTATCTACAAATATCAGTAAGGTCCACATATTCCTTATTAACAACCACTCAGAGCAAGTAAAAACACAAAAGACAGAATTAATAATGACAAAGAGGCTACTATATTCCAGAAATTGTTATATGTCTTACATACACTGAATGGTCAGATTATTATGATCTCTGAATGCATAATAATCTGGCCACCCAGTGTATATCCTATATAATAAAAGGCTAATATGCAAATTGTCCCCTTGACCAGGAGTTCGACCAGCAGGCAGGCCGACCAACCACCCATGTTCCCTCCCCCTGGCCAGGCTGGCCAGACCCCACCCATGCATGAATTTATACACCAGGCCTCTAATACACACACACACACACACACACACACACACACACACACACACACACTGAGTGGCCAGATTATTATGCGTTCAGAGATCATAATAATAGGCCAGTCCGTGTCTATGAGTTTACTTAATCCTCACATCTCTGTGGGGAGTATATATGCAAATCTTACCTTATAAATTAATACACTGTAGCTCTGAAGCAAAGTTGGGAGGGGATACCTATAGAAGACCTATCTACAATAATAAAAGTGTAATATGCTAATTAGAGCAGACAACCTTCTGGACCAGTGATTCTCAACCTTTTT
Source organism: Lasiurus cinereus (assembly GCA_011751065.1). Classification (NCBI taxonomy): domain Eukaryota; kingdom Metazoa; phylum Chordata; class Mammalia; order Chiroptera; family Vespertilionidae; genus Lasiurus; species Lasiurus cinereus. The sequence goes on along the minus strand of JAAGEH010000013.1, from coordinate 10,823,379 downwards.
AATGTTGTGATCCTTTAATACAATTGCTCATGTTGTGGTGACCCCAATCATAAAGTTATTTTCATTGCTACTTCATAACTGTAATTTTGCTACTGTTAATGAATTGTAATGTAAATATCTGTGTTTTCTGATGGTCTTAGGTGACTCTGCTAGTTGTGACCCACAGGTTGAGAACCGCTAGCAGGATTGCCTGAGACCATCAGAAAACACAGATATTTACATGATGATTCATTAACAGTAGGCAAAATTACAGTTATGAAGTAGAAACGAAAATAACTTTATGACTGGGGTCACCACAACATGAGGAACTGTATTAAAGGGTCACAGCATTAAAAAGGTTGAGAATCACTGTTCTGGATAAAGCCGGGACTGTGATGGAAGCCTGAGTTCTGGGTGCCAGAGGGAAGCCGTTGCCAGCAGCTGGGGGAAGGAAGGCCTACTCTTGCATGAATTTCATGCATTGGGCCTCTAGTCAATTAATAACAATGTATGGACTTTGTTTGGATCCTGATCCAGATAAATAAAATCCTAAGATTAATGGAAATGTGAATAATAACTGGGACATTTGATGATAATAAGGCATTATTATTAATTTTAGGTGAATATTTATTTAAACTAGTGACCCGGTGCACGAAATTCATGCACATTAAAAGGAATTAATTAGAGGAAATAATTTAATATTGCTATTTGCCTTTTCTCTATGATAGAAGTGTCAGAGATGAAAGAAAATTAGTAAAATGTATATGAAAACCTTCCTCCTGTCATAGTCTGGGGCTCACCACAGGACCCAGAGTCAAGTCCTCCCCACCACGCACATGCACCTCAAAATCATATGAGACCCAGACCAGGCCAGCCCCCCCATTGGGTTAGATCCAGAGCCAGCTAGTCCCACCCTTGTCAAGCTCTGCCAGGCAGTGGGCATGGCCTGAGGTTCCCCAGCCCAGACCAGGGCGGGGGTGTGCCCTGAGGCCCTCCATCAAGCCCTGCCAGGTGTTGGGGGGGAGGATTGCAGCCTCAGGTCCCCCATCAAGACCTGCTGGGGAGGCACGCATCCTGGTTCCCCCAACCCAGGCCTGGTGTTGCACTTTGAGGTCCCCCATCAAGCCCCGCTTGGGGGGGTCCACAACCTGAGGTCCCCTGTCAAGCCCAGCCAGACTGGGGAGCATAGCCTCAGGTCCCCTGGTCCAGTGCTGGAGCAAAGGGCAAGGCCTGAGGTCCAGTGTCAAGCCCTGCTGAGTGGAGGGGGCGTAGCCTGAAGTCAAGCCCTTCCAGGTGGAGGGGTGAAGCCTGAGGTCCTCTAGCCCAACACCAGGACAGGAAATTCACCTTAAGGTCCCCTGGACTGGCGCTGGGGCAGGGGGAGCAGCCTGAGGTCTCCTAGCCCATCTCCAGGATGGGAAGCACACCTTGAGGTCCCTCGTCAAACCCTGCCAGGTGGGGGCTGCGGCCTCAAGTGCCCTGTCAAGCCCCACCTGATGGGGGGATGGTCTGAGGTCCCCCAGCCTGGCACTGGGGTGGGAGGAGCAGGGTGAGGTGCTCTAGCCCAGCACCAAGAAGGGAAGTGCACCTTGAGGTTCCCTGTTAACCCCTGCCAGGTTGGGGGCAGGCCTGAGGTCCCCTGTCAAGCCCCATGGGGACTTGGATCCCTGCTGATTGCTTGTTAAGGCTCCTTATGGGAAATTGGCCTCAGCTGTGGGTGCAGCCATCTTTGTGATGGAGTGATGGCCATTTTGCATATTCCCTCTTTATTATATAGGATAGGTCTTTTTTTCAGTTATAAACTGAAATAAATATTTATGAGATTTGGTTCAAAGTAATATCAGAGGGAGAATATAAATACAGCAAGACTATTTGATCAAAATTAGTCATTGTTGAAACTGCATGACAGGTACATGGGGGGGATTCATTATTCCATCCTGACCTCTTTTGAATATACGTGAAAAGCTTTTTAAAAAAAAAAAGAAGAAGAGAACTAGGCTTTCAAACTCAGAAAATAAGAAGACTACAATAAGCCAAAATGATACTACCTACAAGGAAATCATTAATTGAGAGTAAAAAAAAAAGGGGGGGGGGAAAGTTGAGTTAATAAATCTGTCAAACATGATAGAAAAAATGGAAATTATATGTAATCAAATGAAGTTAGAAACATAATTGTAGACATGAAAAAATATGAAGTAAATCAATATGTAATATTATACCAATAAGTTTGACAATCTAGACAAAATGAATAATTTTCTAAAAAAACATAAATGAACAAAATTGGCTCAAGATAAAAAAAAACCTTCAAGAAAACTTTAGAGATAATTCCCATCCTATATAATAAAAGGTTAATATGCAAATTGTCCCCTCAACTGGGAGTTTGACCACTCACTATGATGTGTGCTGACCACCAGGGGGAGGCACAGAACATGGTGGGTGTCAGTTACACGGTGCCCACAGTGGAGGCCCTGCAGGCCCTGATGAGAGGGGGACTGTGGTGTGGTGGTAGAGCAGGTGATCGGGAGATAAGAAGGCTTGGTTACTGTGAGCACAAGCCCAATCACTCCATAGACGGCAACCAATGGCAGTGGCAGGGGGTTCAGCCCCAATCAATCATCCCAAAGGCGGGATGGTGAAGCAGGTGAGGGGACCGCACCAGGCCAAGGCAGGGTGCTAGGTGGGGCTGCAAAGTTACAAGGCTGGGTGTGAGAGTTGGGGTTGCAAGCCTAGGGACCAATCTCCACAGGCCACTTCAAGGGACCCCAAACATGCACGAATTCGTGCACCAGGCCTCTAGTGTTACATAAGAGCATAGAAAAAAAACAAAAGCTTCCCAATTCATTTTATACAGTTGGTAAAACATTTAAACCAACATCAGAAAAAAGAGAGCAAACATACAATAATGTTATAGGTCACTCTTTCATAGGAATAGATATACAGTCCTTTCTCCCAAACCAATATTAAGTACCACAGGGGGAAAAAATCTAAATACTAGCGGAAGGGGACCTATAGACCCAGAGGTCAATCTAGAAACACTGCCACCCAGGGGTTGAATCACAAATTGACTCTTGTGTAAACACAAATAAAGGAGTATAAGAAACAAAGATATACTGTCTGCTTTAAAATCAGGACTGTGGCCTACAGCACTGAGGAACAGTAGAACCAAGGGAACTTCAATACTGTCTTGACTAGGAATCAGGCATGAGAAACTGAATGACCTTCACTACTACACATTTTAATTTCTTTCACATTTTATTTAACAAACTACAATTTTTTTTATTTTTTCCTAACTTGATTTTACCTTTTTAATTATGACATCTTTATTTTCAATCAGTATTACTACTAATACTATTTTACCTTTTTGTAAAAAGTGTCATTTTACTTTCTCTTAATTTTACTTTGGGATTAGTGTTCTACATTATATTTTCATCTTTTCTTCAGCATCATTTTACTCTATCTCAACTTTACCTTTATGCCAACACTCTCTCACTTTTTCCCTTTAATTTTCTTGTTTCTCTTACTCTATTCCTATTTTAGATTTTCCATATTCCTTCTTTTTACCCCCTGGTTAAAAGTTCAACCAACTTATATATCTAATTTCCAATCCACTACTTCAAGTCCATATACACCTCTCTCTTCTCTTTCCAATTTTTTTTCTCTCTGTCCTTTTGTTGTTGTTTGCTTGATTGTTCCTTATGTTACTTTTTTATGCTTCTTTGTGAGATTGTTTCGCGTTTCCTTTTGGTTACTTTGTTTTGCTTTGTTTGTTTTTTTGCTTCTGTTTTCCTTTGATTCACTTGATATTAGCTGTTGTTAAAAAGTAGGAGTAGATCCAAAGGGAACTTTGGGAAAACATGAAATAAAACATCTGCATAATAGGAGAGCCAGAAGGAGAGAAAATTGAGCAAGGAATAGAAAACCTGTTTGAAGAAATAATGATAGAGAACTTCCCTGATATAGGGAAGAAAAAAATACACACAAATCCAAGAAGCTCACAAAGTTGCAAGCAAAATGAACCCCAAAAGACTGATGCCAACATGTATTATAATTAAATAGGAAAACACGAAAGACAAAGACTATTAAAAGAGGCCAGAGAGAGACAGAAAGTTACCCACAAAGGATCCCCCATCAAACTAGAGACAGATTTCTCAACAGAAACACATCAGGGAAGAAGGGAATGGAATGAAATATACGAAGTCATGCAAAGGAAGGGTCTGAATCCAAGAATACTATACCCAGCAAGGCTATCAATCAAAATTGAAGGTGAAATCAGAGCTTCACAGACAAAAAAGGACTAAGGGAATATATTACCACCAAATCAGTAATGTAAGAAATGCTACAGGGTCCGCTGTAAAAAGAAAAAATAGAAAGCAGAGAAGGAATATAAGGGTAAAATATAAAAATGGCAACAAACAAGTACCTATCAATAATAACTTTAAATATAAATAGAGTAAGTGACCCAATCAAAAGACACAAGGTAACTAGTTGGATAGCAAAACATGACTCATATATCTGCTGTCTACAGGAAACCCACCTTAAAAAAGAAAGAAAGAAAGAAAGAAAGAAAGAAAGAAAGAAAGAAAGAAA
>JAAGEH010000013.1:10700935-10818803 GCA_011751065.1 Lasiurus cinereus | reverse complement strand
AAGAAAGAAAGAAAGAAAGAAAGAAAGAAAGAAAGAAAGAAAGAAAGGAAGGAAGAAAGATGCATACACACTGAGGGTGAAGGGATGGCAAAAGATTTTTCAGGTGAATGGAAATTTTAAAAAAAAAGCTGGAATAGCAATACTTATATCTGACACATTATATCTCAAAGTGAAGGACATAAAAAGAGATAAGGAGGGCCACTTCATAATACTAAAGGGAGCAACCCCAAAAGAAGAAATAACTCTGGTAAACACATAGGCACCCAATACAGAAGCACCCATATACATTAAAAAATTCCTAGAATATATCAAGGGAGATGCTGACAGCAATACAATCACAGTAGGAAACTTTAATACCCCAGTATCAACATTAGACATATCCACTAAAAAAAAAAAAAAGAAACAGAAAAGAAACATCAATCCTAAATGACTCACTAGACCAGATGGAATTAATTAACATCCTCAGAATATTTCAACCCAAAGGCACAGAATATACATTCTTCTCAAGTGCACATGGGTCATTTTGAAAGACAGATTATATACTGGGTCACAGGCAAAGTCTCTTCAAATTCAAGAAGATAGAAATCATATCAAACATCTTCTCAGAACACAATAGCATAAAACTGAAAATCAACTACAATAAAAACAATCCAAAAAAATCAAACACGTGGAGACCAAATAGCGAGCTATTAAACAATGACTGGGTTACCAGACAGATCAAAGAAGAAATAAAAAACATCATGGCAACAAACAACAATGAAAAAACAACAATACAAAATCTATGGGACACAGTAAAGCAGTCTTGTGAGGGAAGTTTATACCTCTACAAGCCATCTGCAAAAAACAATAAATAATGGTAATAAACTACCTAACCTTGCAACTCAAGGAGCTAGAAAGAGAGCAACAAGAAAAGCCCAGTGTAAGCAGAAACAAAGAAATAATAAAGATTAGAGCAGAGATAAACAACATAGAGACCAAAGAAACAATACAATAGATCAACAAAACCATGAGCTGCTAATTTGAAAGGATAAACAAGATTGATGAACCTCTAGCCAGGCTCACCAAGAAGCAAAGGGAGAGGACTCAAATAAACAAAATCAGAAATGAAAGAGGAGAAATAACAACAAACCCCACCAAAATATAAAGGATTGTAAAAAATACTATGAACAACTCTATTCCAACAAACTGGACAAACCTGCAAGAAATGGACATATTCCTAGAAAAATATAACCTTCCAAAACTCTATCAGAAAGAATCTAAACATCCCAATTGGCCAATAACTATGGAAGAAATTGAAGCAGTCAGTAAAAAGCTTCCAGCAAACAAAAGCCCAGGGCCAAACAGCTTCACAGGGGAGTTTTACCAAAAATTCAAGGAAGAACTAAAACCAATCCTCCTCAGAGTATTCCAAAAAAAATCCAAGAGGAAAGTACACTTTCAAGCTCATCCTATTAAGCCAGCATCACCTGAATACCAAAATCAGATAAAGACAACACAATGAAAGAGAATTGCAGGCCAATATCCCTCATGAACATAAATGCCAAAATCCTCGACTAAATTCTAGGAAATCAGATCCAGCAGTACATGAGAAAGATCATACACCATGATCAAGTAGGATTTATCACAGGGATGCAAGAATGGTACAACATCCACAAATAAACAAACTGAGAGAAAAAAATCTCCTAGTCATATTAATTGATGCAGAAAAAGCATTAGACAAAATCCAACACCCTTTCTTGATAAAAACTCTCAGTAAGGTGGGAATAGAAGGACCAGACCTCAACATAATAAAAGCCATATATGATAAACCCACAGCCAACATCATACTCAATGGGCAAAAACTAAAGCCATTTCCCCTAAGAACAGGAATACAACAGGGATGACCACGATCACCGCTCCTGTTCGACATAGGAAGTATTAGCCATTGATATCAGATAAGAAGAAGAAATAAAAGCAATCAAATTGGAAAAGAAGAAGTAAAACTGTCCTTTTTTGCAGATAACATCATTCTGTACATAGAATACCCTAAAGATTTCATCAAAAAATTATTACTTAATAAATGAATTCGGCCATGTAGCAGGATACAAAATTAATGCCAAGAAATCTTTGGCATTTCTATACACCAATAGTGAACTTATACAAAGAGAGTAAAAAAGCAATCCTATTTACCCTTGCATTAAAAAAATTAAGATACCTAGGAATAAACTCAACTAAGAAAGTGAAAGACCTATACGTGGAAAACTATAGGACACTGAAAATGGAGAGATAGGAAGATGTAAACAGATGGAAGAACATACCATGTTCATGGATTGGGAGAACCAACATCTTTAAAATGTCCATACCACCCAAAGCAATCTATAGCTTCAATGCACTCCCCATTAAAATATCAATGGCATATTTCACAGACCTAGAAAGAACTCTGCGAAAATTTATCTGGAATAAAAAATGACCCAAAATAGCCACAGCAATCCTGAGAAAGAAAAACAAAGTAGATAGGATCTCAATACCAGATGTCAAGCTGTATTACAACTTCACTGTTCTCAAAACAGTCTGGTACTGGCACAAGGATTGACATATAGACCAATGGAATAGAATAAAGAATCCAGATATCCACCCAAACCACTATGCTCAACTAATATTTGACAAAGGAGGCATGAATATACAATGGAGTCAAGACAGTCTCTTCAGTAAATGGTGTTGGGAAAATTGAACAGATACATGCAAAAAAATGAAACTGGACCAACAACTTAGACCATACACAAAAATAAACTCAAAATGAACAAAGGACTTAAATGTAAGACGGAAAACCATAAAAATACTAGAGGAATCCACAGGCAGCACAATCTCAGACATATGCCGAAGCAATTTCTTCACAGATAATGCTCCTAGGGCAATGGAAACTAGAAAGAAAATAAACAAATGAGATGACATCAAAATAAAAAGGTTTTGCACAGCAAAAGAAACCATCAACAAAACAACAAGAAAGCCCACTGTTTAGGAGAACATATTTGCAAATATTATCACTGATAAAATTTTCATCTCCAACATTTACAGGGATCTAATACAACTTAAGAAAAGGAAGATAAATGTTCCAATAAAAAAATGGGCAATGGACCTAAATAGAATCTTTTTGAAAGAAGAGAGAAGGAAGGTCAAAAGACATATGAAAACATGCTCAAAGTCACTAATTATCTGAGAGATGCAAATTAGAACAACAATACGGTACCATCTCACATCTGTCAGAATGGCAATCACCAACAAATCAACAAATGACAAGTGTTGGCGAGGATGCAGAGAAAAAAGAACCCTCGTGCACTGCTGGTAAGAATGCAAACTGGTGCAGCCACTGTGGAAAACAGTATGGAGTTTCTTCAAAAAACTAAAAATGGAACTCTCATTTAATCCAGTGATCCCACTCCTAGGAATAAATTTTAAGAAACTAGAAACACCAATCAGAAAGGATATATGTACCCCTATGTTCGTCGCAACACAATTTATCATAACTAAGATTTGGAAACAGCCTAAATGTCCATCAGCAGATGAGTGGATTAGAAAACTATGGTACATCTACACAATGGAATACTATGCTGCTATTAAAAAAAATCAAGGAATTCTTACTATTTGCAACAGTATGGATGGATCTGCACAGCATTATGTTAAGTGAAATAAGCCAGGCAATGAAAGAAAAATACCACATGATCTCACTCATTTATGGAAAATAACAGTTAGGTGAGGTAGATAAGAGATCAATCAAAGGACTTGTATGCATGCATATAAGCATAACCAATGAATGTAGACACTGGGGGTTGGGGTATGCCTGGGAGGGAGGGGGGGCAATGGGGGGATATGTATAAAAATTAATAAAAATTTTTTAAAAAAGTAAAAAAAAATTATATCTTTGATGAAACTCCAGAAAACATCTGAACTTCCACCTGATACATGTGAAGAAAAGTTCCCAAGTGCCATAAAACTTGGACCAACATGCAAGAGAATTCTGAGAGGATTCCCGCCACTAGAGACCTTGGGAAGAACTGATAGATTTGAGTTTTCCAGAGTAGTGGTTCACCTGAGATGTAAAACCAATGACTCTTTGTTGGGAAAAAAAAAAGATCTTAGAAACATAGAATTATGGGAAAGTCCTGCCTGATTCAGCCTATTTTTCAGCACAAAATTAGACAGAAAGCAGCAATGAATATGGTAGTGAGTAGATGGGCTATTATTTCACAAGTGAACCAAGGGCTGTGGTAAGATAAAGAGAAAAGTTTAGAAGACAAATTGCTCTGCAGCTGCTGGTTTTCATTAGTTGGAGATATGTAAAAGCTAAAGTACATATTAAATGAGGAAATGTTCACATTAAAAATTATTTATGTATCATTTGTGTAAGTAAAAGACAATAAATTAATCCAGCAATGCCAAAATTTTAAAAGGCATATAACAAATACACTGAATGGCCAGATTATTATGATCTCTGAACGCATAATAATCTGTCCACGCAGTATATATCCAATACAATAAAAGGCTAATATGCAAATTGTCCCCTCCACTATGAGTTTGACCAGCAGGCAGGCTAGCCAACCGCCCATGTACCCTCCCCATGGCCAAGCTGGCTGGACCCCACTCCTGCATGAATTCATGCACCAGGCCTCTCATATCTATACTAATAAAAGAGAAACATGCAAATTGAACATCACTACACTACCAGCCAATCAGTGTGAGTATGCTAATTAACCCAACAACATGGCAGCTACTAGAGAGCTAGAGTGAGCAGGAGGCTTGGGTTGCACCTGACAATGGAGGAAGCCAAACTTCCAGCCTGCCCTGGCCGGCCCTGGCCTCCGCTCAAGACTACAAAGTTTCAATTATAGAAGATAAATAAATCCCAACAAATATGGCGGCGGCCATGGAACTGGAGGGGGCCAGAGGTTTGGGTTTCCTCTGGCGATGGAGGAAGTCAAACTTCCTGCCCACCCTGGCCTGCCCTGCCCTCCGCTCTGCTCAAGGCTACAAAGTTTCAATTATAGGAGATAAATAAATCCCAACAAAGATAGCATCTGCCACAGAACTGGAGTGAGCAGGCCGCTTGGATTGTCCCCAGTGATGGAGAAAGCCAAACTTCCTGCCTGTCCTGGCTGGCCCTGTCCTCCGCTCAAGACTACAAAGTTTCAATTATAGAAGATAAATAAATCCCAACAAATATGGCGGTGGCCAGGGAACTGGAGGGGGCCAGAGATTTGGGTTTCCTCTGGCGATGAAGGAAGCCAAACTTCCTGCCCACCCTGGCCTGCCCTGTCCTCCGCTCCAGGCTACAAAGTTTCAATTATGGAAGACAAATAAATCCCAGATACCTGCTTCTAGCCGGCTCTGGCCTATGCTTGGGTTGCTATGGGGTGTGGCCAGCCTGCAAACCACCACACGCCCCTCATCCAGGCCGCCCCACAGACTAAGGGAAACCCCACCCTGGTCTGGGACACCCTTCAGGGCACACCAGCCAGACCCTGCCCATGCACCAGGCATTTATCCTGTTTAATAAAAGAGTAATATAAGCCGAAACCGGTTTGGCTCAGTGGATAGAGTGTTGGCCTGCAGACTGAGGGGTCCTGGGTTTGATTCTGGTCAAGGGCACATACATTGGTTGCAGGCACATTCCCAGTAGGGGGCGTGCAGGAGGCAGCTGATCAGTGTTTCTCTCTCATCGATGTTTCTGACTTTCTATCCCTCTCCCTTCCTCTCTGTGAAAAATCAATAAAATATATTTTTTAAAAGAGTAATATGAAAGTTGACTGTCACTCCAACACACAAGATGGCTGCCCTCATGTAGTCAAAGATGGCTGCTCCCATGTGGACAAAAGATGGCTGCCACAAGATGGCCAGCAGGGAAGAGCAGTTGGAAGGGACCAGGCTTACAAGGAAGGACAGTTATGGGCAATCAGGCCAGCAGGGGAGGGCAGTTGGGGGCGATTAGCCTGCAGGGGAGGGCAGTTGGAGGGACCAGGCCTGCAGGAGAGGGAAGTTGGGGGCGACCACACCTGCAGGGGAGGACAGTTGTGGGGGACCAGGCTTGTAGGGGAGAGCAGTTGTGGGAGACCAGCTTGCAAGGGAGAGGAGTTGGGGGCAATCAAGCCTGCAGAGGAGGAAAGTTAGGGGTGACAAGGCTGGCAGGGAGGGTAGTTAGGGGTGACCAGGTTGGCAGGGGAGGGAAGTTAGGGGCAATCAGGCTGGCAGACAGAAGCTGTTAGGGGCAATCAGGAAGGCAGGCAGGCAAGCAATTGGGTGCCAGCAGTCCTGGATTGTGAGAGGGATGCCCAGATTGGAGAGGATGTAGACTGGACTGAGGGACACACTGCCCCGTGTACCAATTTCGTGCACTGGGCTTCTAGTATAAATAAATAAGTAAGTAAATAAATAAACACACATATACACACACACATACACACTGAATGGCCAGATTATTATGCATTCAGAGATCATAATAATCTGGCCACTCAGTGTATATTATTTATTACTAGTGACCCAGTGCATGTATTCGTGCATACTGAAAGGAAATTAGAAGGTGGCTGGTGGGACAGGACTGGACAAGATGGGCTGGACACGCTCTGGAGACAACCTCCTGCAGTCCTTCTCTGGCCGGCTCTACCTGGGGTGGCGCCATGGCTTGAAAGGCTTCTAGAGAGTGAGCAGGGTCCCTCCCTTTAGTAGATGGGGTCCCTCAGAGTGGTCTGCAATGATTGGGCCAAAAATGGCTCTCCAACATCCCCTGAGGAGTCCCAGAATGCAAGAGGGCACTTTGCAAAGTTTCTGTCATACAAGGTGTGGAACGCAAATGCAAGTGTGCAGTAAACCAGATTCGGGGCAGACAGTGCCCCAGCAACAACATAACCCATGGCCAAAGTTGAAATCACATGGTCCCGTGAGGAATTAGGCTCCCTCTTCTCTGGTTTCAGGGTGTGTCACTCAAAAACTAAGGCTGCCAAGTCACTGCAGCTCGGCAGCTCCTGCCCTCTGGTGTCAGTGCATGACATAGTGACTAGTCAAACACTTAGTATATTAGCCTTTTCTATATATAGATATGTATATATACACACATGCATAGAACAATATCTGGTGATGGGACAAATCAAACTTAATAGTCATGGTTAAACAAGAGCTTGGTTGAACATTTAAAAGATTCAGGGATGAAGTGTCCATAGGGGGCCTTTAAAAATTCTAATATATTTCTGGAGATGTAGAAAACTGTGTACATGCTCAAAAAAGACCAAAAAAGTTCAGGAAACATGTAAAAAGCCCTCATCTTGTACCTCTGGCTGACTTTGAGGGTCTGTACAAGAAGTAAAGACTAAGACAGAGTTGTAGAACAAAAGAGAGAGTTGTAAGAAGACACAGTTATAAAGAGCCTGAGCATCAAAGGCAAACCCCAACATATACATAGAGCCCTAGGCAAATGCTGGAAGAGTTACAGGTTCAAGGGATTTAAGGAAATCTGAGAACAATCATTAATGCAACTGAACAAATACTTCTGACCTCAAACTACAGGTAATTACAGAATCAATCCAGGAAAGTCATAAAACATACAAAAACAAGTTAGGTTTATTCTAGGAACACAAGCTTAGTTTAACATTAAAAAATCTATTAGTGCAATATATGATATCGACAGAATAAAGAACAAAAATACATGATTCTGTCAATAAATGATGAAGAAGCATTTGACCAATTTATGTTAAAAACACTCAACAAACTAGGTACAGAAAGGAATTTCCTCAACCTGGTAGGGGCAGCTAACACAATGCTTAACAATAAAAGACTGAATGCCGTTATTTCTTCAAATATATTGCTAAGTGAAATAAGCCAGTTAGAGAAAGATAAATATCACATGATCTCACTCATTTATGGAATATAATGAACATCATAAATTGATGAACAGAAATAGATACAAAGAAGCATCGAACAGATTGTCAAACTACAGCGGAAAGGCAGGGGAAGGTTAAAGGAAGGTAAGAGATCAACCGAAGGACTTGTAGGCATGCAAATAAGGATAGCTAATGGACACAGACACTGCAGGGGGGGATGAAGACATGTGCCAGCGGGGAGAGGAGGCCGGGGGAGGGGGTCAATGGGGGTAAAAAGGAGACCTATGTACTACGATTTGTAATACATACTTTAAACAAAAAAAGAAAAAGAAATCAGTTAATGAGTAACTGAGGCAGGGGGGATGACCTAATTCTGATGTATCTCATGCTGGTACAGAAAGTGACAAATAGACTACAGAAACAGTAAATGAACTCCTTCACTGAATTTGTTTCCAAAAAATGTATATGATGGCCTTGAAATTAGGCACTTTAGATCTGGAACTACAGTGTGCCCTAGATTTCAAGTCAACATCTGTCCACAAAGGCCAGATTACCCAATTAAAAATAAATAGCTATCAGAACTATTGACAGTTGCTGGTCAAAGATAATTAAATAAAAACACGAGCCTAGACATAGCCAGTTTTTCTCAGTGGTTAGAATGTCAGCCTACAGACTGAAAGGTCCTGGATTCGATTCTGTTCAAGGGTACATGCCCACATTGCAGGCTTGATCCCCAGTAGGTAGCCGAGCAATGATTCTCTCATCATTGATGTTTCTCTGAAATCAATATCTCTCTCTCTGAAATCAATAAGAATTTATTTTTTAAAAAAGACTGAATGCTATGCCCCTAAGATCAGGAACAAGACAATAACATCCACTTTCACTACTTCTATTCAACATTGTACTGGAGATTCTAGCCAAGACAATTAGGTAAGAAAAGGAAATAAAGCCACTCAGCACAGAAAGGAAAAAAGTAAAACTATTTGTGTTCACAGGTGACATAATTTTATGTATAGAAGTCCTAAAGAATCCATTAAAAAAACTATTAAAACTAACAAGTTAAGTAAGGCTGCAAATACACAATCAATATGCAAAACTCAAAAAAACAATTTGAAAATGAAATTAAAACAATTCCATTTACAACATACTAAAAAGAATAAAATACATAGGAATAAACTTAACAAAAGAAGTATAAAACTTATACCTTGAAAAAATATTATTGAAATATATTAAACAAATATATTAAACAAGACCTAAATACATGGAGAGAAATATGATGCTCATGGATCAAAAGATGATCATACTTGGCAATCAAAAAATGGCAATACTTCCTGCATTGATCTACAAATTAATATAATCCATATAAAACATCCAGCAGGCTTCTTTGCATAAAATGACAAATTAATCCTAACATTCATATGGAAATACAAGGGACCCAGAAGAACCAAAACAACCTTGAAGAAATAAATTGAAGCACTCATACTTCTAACATTACTAGAAAGCTATAGTAATCAAGACAGTGTAGTACTGGCATAATAATAGACATATAAGTCAATGGAACAGAATTGAGAATGCAATTGCTTCTTGACAAAGATGTCAGGACAATTCAATGGGGGAAAGAATAGTCTTTCAACAAGTGATGCTGGGATAACTGAATATCTACATGCAAAAGACTGAAATTTGGAGTGCCACTTCATACCATGTACAAAAATTAACTCAAAATGAAGCAAAGACCTAAATCTAACATCTAAAACTACAAAATTGTAGGAGAAAACAGTCATAAATCTTTGTGATTTTGGATTTAGGCAATGGTCTTTTGATATGATGCCATATGTGCAAGCAAGAGGAAAAAATGGATGAATAAAATTCATCAAACTTTTTAAAATGTGTGCTTCAAAGGACATAATCAATAATGTGAGAAAACAACCCCAAAAAATGGAAGAAACCATTTGAAAAGCATATTTCTGATAAGGGACTATTATCCAGAATATAAAAAAAGCAATTCAAAAACAAAACATGAATAACCGAATAAACAATTCAAAAAGAAAAAAATGAATAATCAAATAAAACTGTGCAAAGGATCTGAACAAATATTTTTCCAAAGAAGAGACACAAATTGCTGATAAGCATATGAAACAATGTTCAACATCATTAGCCATCAGGGAAATGCAAACCAAAATCACAATGAGATACCACTTCACACTTACTAGGCTGGCTATAATAAAATAACCCCAAATCTATGGGACACAGCAAAAGCAGTCCTGAAAGGGAATTTCATAATGTTACAAGCCAACCTCAAGAAGCAAAAATAAATAAATAAATAATAAATCTCAAATAAACCATCTGACCCTACACCTTAAAGAGCTAGAAAAAGAACAGGAAAAGCCCAGAGGAAGCAGAAGGAAGGAAATAATAAAGATCAGAGCAAAAATGACACAGACTCTAAAAAAAAAAAATACACAAAAATCAGTAATACAAACAGCAGGTTCTTTAGAAAGATAAACAAGATTGATGAACCTTTAGCCAGACTCACCAAGAAACAAAGAGAGAAGACCCAAAGAAATTCAGAAATGAAAGAGGCAAAATAACAACTGACATCACAGAAATACAAATTATTATTAAAATAATACTATAAACAACCATATATCAACAAATTGGATAACCTAGGTAAAATGGACAAATTTCTAGAAATGTACATCCTTCCAAAACAGAATAAAAAAGAATCAGAAAAGCCGAAACCGGTTTGGCTCAGTGGATAGTGCATCGGTCTGTGGACTGAAAGGTCCCAGGTTTGATTCCGGTCAAGGGCATGTACCTTGGTTGCGGGCACATCCCCAGTAGGGGGCGTGCAGGAGGCAGCTGATCGATGTCTCTCACATCAATGTTTCTGACTCTCTATCCCTCTCCCTTCCTCTCTGTAAAAAATTAATAAAATATATTTAAAAAAACAAGAATCAGAAAAGCTGAATATACCAATAACAACTAATGTAATTGAAGCAGTAATCAATAAACTCCCAGCAAATAAAAGACCTGGACTAGATGGCTTCATAGGCGAATTTTACCCAAGGTTCAAAGGATACCTATTCGACTCAAACTATTAAAAAAAAAACAAGAGGACAGAATACTTCAAGGCTCTTTTTATGAAAGTAGCATCATCCTAATTCCAAAACTAGATAAAGATACTACAAAGAAAGAATTATAGGCCAATATCCCTGATGAATATAAATGCTAAAATCCTCAACAAAATATTAGCAAACCAGATACAGCAATACATTAAAAAGATCATACATCATGACCAAGTGGAATTTGTTCTGGGGATGCAAGGCTCGTACAACACCCACAAATCGATATATATGATACATCACATAAACAAAATTAAAGGTAAAAATCGCATGATCATAGCATATCAATAGACTCAGAAAAAGCATTTGACAAAATCCAGTACCTATTTATGATAAAAATTCTCAGAAAGGTGGGAACAGTGGAATCATACCTCAACATAATAAAGATCATATATGAAAATCCAATATCATGAGCAAAAACTAAAAGTGTTTCCCTTACGATCAGGAACAGGACAGAGATGTCCACTTTCACTACTCTTATTCCACACAGCACTGGCAGTCCTAGCCACAGCAATCAGATAAGAAGAAATAAAAGGCATCCAAATTAGAAAGAAGTAAAACTGTCATTAATTTGCAGATAACATGATATTGTACATAGAAAATCCTAAAGAATCCACACAAAAAAACTACCAAGTCTAATAAATGAATTCAGCAAAATAACAAGATACAAAATTAATATCTAGAAATTGGTGGCATTTTTATACTACTAATAATAAATCAATAATAATCTCTCAGAGAGACTAAGGAAATAATTCTATTTACTATTTCAAGAACAAAAAATAAGGTACCTAGGAATAAACTTAACTAAGGAGGTAAATGACCTATACTGGGAAAACTATAGGATACTGAAGAAAAAAATAAAGATACAAACAAGTGGAAGCATATGCCATGTTCATGGACTGGAAAAACTAACATTATTAAAATGTCCATACTACCCAAAGCAACCTGTAGATTTAATGCAATCCCTCTTAAAATACCAATGGCATATTTCAAAGATCTAGAATAAATAGTATTCCAAAAATGTATATGGAACCAAAATGATGCGGAATAACCTCAGCAATCTTGATGAAGAATAAAGTTGGATCACAATACCAGATAGCACATCATACTTACAGAGCTACTATAATCAAAACAGCCTAGTACTGGCACAAGAACAGGCATATGGATCAATGGAACAAAACAGAGCCCAGAAAATAATCTACACCTTTATTTTTGGTTAATTAATATTTGACAAAGGAGGCAAGAGCATACAATGGAGTAAAAACAGTCTCTGCAATCAATGGTGTTGGGAAAATTGGACAGATACATGCAAAAAAAAATGACCACCAACTTATAACATATACAAGAATAAACTCAAAATGGATAGACTTAAATGTAAGTCACAAAACCATAAAAATCCTAGAAGGAAACCTAGGCAGTAAAATCTCAGACATATCTCAGAGCAATACATTTTTATTCATTTCAGAGAGGAAGAGAGAGGGAGAGGGAGAAAGAAACATCAATGATGAGAGAGAATCATTGATGGGTTGCCTCCTGCATGCCCCACATTGGGGATCAAGCCCATAACCCAGGCATATGGCCTGACCAGGAATTGAATGGTGACCTCCTGTTCCATAGGTCGGCACTCAACCACTGAGCTTCGCTGCCTGACCATCAAAGGATTGCTGATATGTCTCCAAGGGCAAGGGAAACATAGGAAAAAATAAACAAATGGGACTATATCAAAATAAAAAGCTTCTGCAGAGCAAAAGAAATCATCAACAAAATGAAAAAGGAACCCAATGAATTGGAGAACATATTCACCAATGACACATCTGATAAGGGGTTAATTTCCAAAATATATAAAAAACTGATACAACTCAACACTAGGAAGACAATAAATCTAATTAAAAATAGACAAAGGACCTGAATATACTATTCTCCAAAGAGAATAAAACAGATGACCAATAGACATGAAAAAATGCTCAAGGTCACTAATCATGTAAAGTCACTAACAGATGCAAATGAAACAATAATGAGGCTATCACCTCACAACTGATTTACTATCGATAAGTCAACAAACAAGCTCTGGCAAGGATGTGAAGAAAAGAGACCCTTGTGCACTACAGGTGGGAATGCAGATTGGTGCATCCATGCTTAAAAAAGTATGGAGTTTCCTCAAAAAAATTAAAAATGGAACTGCCTTTTGACCCAGTGATCCCACTTCTGGGTATATATCCTAAGAATCCTGAATCACCAATCAGATAGAATATATGCATCCCTGTGTTCATAGCAGCATTATTTACAATAGCCCAGATCCAGAAACAGCCCAAGTGTCCATAGGGAGATGAGTGGATAAACAAGCCATGGTACATTTACACAATGGAACATTACCTAGCTGTAAAAAAGAAGGAACTCTTACCCTTTGTGACAGCCTGAAGGGACCTGGAAATTGTTATACTAAGCAAAATAAGCCAGAATAAAAGACAAATACTATATGATCTCACTTATATGTGGAATCTACTAACGAACAAAATAAACTGATGAACAAAATAGAACCAGAGGTAAAAATACATGGAACAGACTGACAAATGTTAGAGGGGAAGGGGGTTTGGGGGAACTGAATAAAGGAAGGTAAAGGGATTAGCTAAAGAACATTAATGCATAGTACATGGACACAGACAATAGCGTGGTGAGGTCCAAAAGAGGGTGAGTCAGGGGCTGGGTGGAGGTAGGCAAAGGGGAGAAAAATGGTGGGCATCTACAATAGTGTCAACAAAATTAAATTTAAAAGACATAAAAAAACTAAAAATATGTAAAAAATTAGAATCCATATATATGTGTGTGTGTGTGTGTGTGTGTGTGTGTGTGTGTGCGCGCATGTGTGTGTGCATACATATATATGTTTGCTGTTAATCCTCACCCAAGGATATTTTTCCCATTGATTTTTAGAGAGTGGAACGGAGGAAGGGAAGGAGAAGGAGAGGGGGAAAAAGAGGTGGGGGGAGAGAGAAACATTGGTGTGAGAGAGACAACTGGTTGCCTCATGTGTCCAGACCAGGAGCAGGAATGGAACCTGCAACCCAGATACATGCCCTTGACGAGGAATCAAACTCTAAACCCTTCTTCAGTGTGTGGTCCAATACTCCAACCACACTGGCCAGGGCAGAATCCTTATATATTTATTGCTGATAAAAATGTAAATGGTACAGTCGCTGTAAAAAAGTCTGGAAGTTTTTTTACAAATTAAACATCAAGTTACTACTATGACCCAGCAATTGCACTCTTAGAAATGATACCCAAAAGAAATGAAAACATACACTGACACAAAAATTTGTACATCAATGCTCATAGCAGCATTATTCAATACAAGCAAAGAAATGAATGGATAAAACTTAATGTATTCAGGTAACAGGATATTGTTTGGTGAACCAATGTCATTCCAATAAATTGAATATAACTAACTACATACATACATATGCACATACATAAAGGGAATGAAGTTCTGATACGTGCTACACCATGGACAAAACTTGAAAACATTATGTTAAGCAAACAAAGCGCGACACAAAAGAACATACATTGCATGATTATGCTTATATGAAATGTTCAGAAGAGGCAAATCCAGAGACAGACAGAGGATTGATTAGTCATTGTCTGGGAGGGAGGAGGCATTGGGGAAAACAGGGAGTGACTGTGCTAATGCATGTGGATTTATTTTTGCAGTGCTAAAAAATAGACTAAAATTTGTTGTGATGATTATTAGACAGCTTTATAAATACAATAAAAATGATTGAAATGTACACTTTAAAATGGTATTTTAATATATACTAATTGCATCTTAATTTTTTAAAGAGAAATTTAAATGGTTATCAGCTATTACACTCCTAGGTATACAATTAGAGACATTAAAACATTTGTACATACAAATACTTATATACAGATGTCCAGAGAGAAACATTCAAAATAGCCTAAATGAATACAACTGATGGACAAGCAAAATGCTATATATCCATATTATGGAATATGATTCAACAATTAAAGGGAAAGAGGTAACGATACATGCTACAACATGGATGATCCTTGAAAACCTATGTTAACAGTGCATGAGGGTTTCCTTTTCTCCACATCCTTGCCAAAATGTTTTTGTTGACTATTTGGTGGGACCATAAATTGGTAAAACCTCAAAAAGGTTCCTCAAAAAATTAAAAATAGAACTACCATATGACTCAGCAATTCCACTTCTGGGTATTTACCTGAAGAAATCCAAAACACTAATTTGAAAAGATACATGCACATACATGGGGATGTTCAATGCAGTACATAATAGCCAATATATGGAAGCAACTCTGTCCATCAATAGAAGAAAGGATAAAGGAGATGTGCTATACAATGGAACATTACTCAGCAATAAAAAGAATAAAATCTTCCCATTTGTGACAACATGGATGGACTAGAGGGTATGCTAAGTGAAATAAGTGAGACAGAGAAAGACAAATGCCACATTATCATATGATTTCACTTGTATGTGGAATCTTAAAACACACACACAGCCGAAACCGGTTTGGCTCAGTGGGTAGAGCATTGGCCTGCGGACTGAAAGGTCCCAAGTTCAATTCCGGTCAAGGGCATGTACCTTGGTTGTGGGCACATCTCCAATAGGAGATGTGTAGGAGGTAGCTGATCGATGTCTCTCTCTCTTATCGATGTTTCTAACTCTCTATTTCTCTCCCTTCCTCTCTGTAAAAAATCAATAAAATATATTTAAACACACACACACACACAAAAACAAAAAACAGAAAAAGACTCACCAATACAAAGAACAAACTGATGGTTGCTAGAGGGGAGAAGGGTAAGGGGGTGTTGAAAAATATAAAGAGGAAAAAAAGGTACAAATCTCTAAGTTATAAAATAAATCTTATAGATCTAAAATACAGCACAGGGAATACAGTCAGTAGTATAATAACTTTGTATAGTAATAGATGTTATTAGATTTATCATAGTGATCACATGATAAGATATATAAATGTCAAATCACTATGTTGTACACTTGAAACTAATATAATACAGGGTAGGGCAAAAGAAGGTTTACAGTTGTAAGCACATGAAACGGTTTATTCTTGTACTATTTATTAATTATTGTATTATTTTTCATACACATAATTCTAAACCTTTTGCCCCTCCCTATATTGCATGTCAACTACACTTTGATAAAAAAATTAATTTATCACATGATGAATCCTTTAAAAAAACAAAAAAACCTTAAGTGAAACAAGCCAGTCACAAAAGACCACATTTTACATGATTATATTTATATGAAATATAGTTTAGTGGTTGCCTAGGACTAAAGAAGGTGGAGGAATGGGGAGTGACTGCTAATGGGTATTGAGTTTCTTTTTGGAAATTAAGAAAATATTCTAAAATTAGATTGTGGTAATGACTGCAAAACTCTGTGAATATGCTAAAATCCACTAAAGTATACAGTTTAAATGGGTGAATTTTATGTTATGTGAATTATATCTCAATAAAACCATTAAAAAATAACTCAGATATCTATCAACAAGTGAATCTAAAAATTAAGTGAATTAAAATTTGATCAACAGAATAAACTGGTGAATATAATAGAATCAGGAGCACAGAAAGGGAGTGGACTGATAATTCTCAGGGGGAAAGGGGTGAGGAGTGTACAGGAAGAGACTGGACAAAAATCATACACCTATGGATGAGGTCAACGGGAGGGAGGTAAAGGTAGAGGGAGGGTTGGGAGCCGGGTGGAGGGGAGCTATGGAGGGGAAAAAAGAGAAACAAATGTAATAATCTGAATAATAAAGATTTAATTAAAAAAACAAACACCTCAGAACTGTTCACCTGAAAAAAGGATAAAAGGAGCACAAGAACCTTTAAATAAAAACGTTAAATTGCAAAGTGCAAACATAGAACAAAAAGGGCACTTTTAAATACATTTAGAACAAAAAATTGAATGAGGAAGAAACAGGTCTCTGCCCTGTATCAGCAGTATCCTATACAATAAAAGCCTACTGTGCATATGTTCCCTCAGGCAGTTGTTTGCAAGACAAGGAGTTTGACCCCTTGCTATGATGTGTGCTGACCACCAGTGGGCGGTGCAGAACATGGAGGGCATCAGCGATACAGCACTGGCAGTGGATGGCAGTGGAGGCGCTGCTGGCCCAGATGAGCCCTGACCAGAATAGAACTGTGGTGGGATGGTGGAGCAGGTGAGCTGAGGCGCCAGGCCAGGGCAAGTGTGAGTGGATCAACCTGCAGATGGTGATCAGCAGGGCTGCCACCTGGCTCCTAAGTGCTGAGGGAACTGGGTGGGGGGCCCGGCCCCAATTGATTGCCCCGCAGGCGGGATTGTGGAGCAGGTGAGGGGGTAGCACCAGGTCAAGGTGGGGTGCCAGGTGGCACTGTGGGGCTGCAAGGCTGGGGGCGAGAGGTGGGGCCCCGTCTCTTCAGACCACCCAGAGGGACCCCACCTGTGTAAGAATTCGTGTACTGCCAAAACCGGTGTGCTCAGTGGATAGAGCATCAGCCTGCGGACTGAAGGGTCCCGGGTTCAATTCCAGTCAAGGGCATGTACCTTGGTTGCGGGCATATCCCCAGTAGGGGGTGTGCAAGAGGCGGCTGATCGATGTCTCTCTCTCTCATCGATGTTTCTAACTCTCTCTCCCTCTCTCTTCCTCTCTGTGAAAAATCAATAAAATATATTTTTTTAAAAAAAGAATTCGTGTACCAGGCCTCCAGTAATACTGATAAATGACAAAGAGGTAAAATACTTCAATTACTACTTTTGCTTCTGCTTTCTCAGATCCTAGGGGAACTGAAGCCCAATATGAGTAAAGAGGTAGTGAGACCTCAACTACTTTAATAAAAGTTAAAACATCTTGGACCAGATGAATTCTAGCCAAGGGAACTAAGAGTAATTCAAATGAGACTGCTGAAGCTATATATATCAAAGGTCTTTAAGAAATCATGAAGAAAAGATGTTCAAGAAGATTGGGCAGATATAATTTCAACATTAACAAAAAAGAGGTAAAAGTTAATTCTATAAATTACAGACCACTATATTTGATACATATTCTAGATTATAAATGGATTCATCGCAGTAACATAGAAACAGAAGAATGAGCACTAGAAGCTAATTTGAATTCACTAAGAAGAAATCAGTTTAACTTAATCCTTATTTCTTTTTTGTATTGTTACTAAGTTGGTGGCTATGAGAAATATGGTAGACATAGTTAGCAAGGCATTTGATGAAATCTTTTATGAGATCCTTGAGCACAAAATTAAAAAATAGGAGCTGGTTAATTTTTGTTGGTAGATTAATAATTGCTTAAAAGACTATTTCCACAGCATGCAGATTACCACGCTAGATGAAAGTGTCTAACAGCAAACACCATGGTTGTCCTAGCCTTAGAAGTTTCATCATGTATATCCAACAACTTAAATGAAGCTAAGCTGATGAAGTTTGTGTGACAACATCTGGGAAGAATAGTAAATAGTTGAGGATATTGATTTTAATCATAAGTAGTTGGGGATAAAATAAAACAAAACAAAAACAAAAAAATTGCCTGGAGCAGATAAAATCAAGCCAAGGACCAGATCCAAATCTCATGCCTAAATTAGAAAATGAGTGCAAAGGAAAGAAACAATTTTTTAACTATTTCTGAAATCAGCCTCAAGCTTGAATTGTAGACAAAACACCAACAATACCAATAGCAGGACTAGAAATTTTTATCTACAACTTAATTATCCTCACCCTCTTTTAAACGATCCCCTTCAGCTTTGGTTTTCTTTTGTCTTTCTGATCCAGCAAGGTCTACAAGATGCAGCTTGGAGCGAAAGCTGCTACTCCTGTGATAATGACAGGAAGACACAAATGAGAGTAGTACACAGGCTTAAGGATAACTGAGTATCAAAGTTGACTTGTCAGCTGTTCTGTTCTTTTAAGTCAGTGAAAATGGCCCCAAAGGTTACTAGTGCTCAGAGTACTTATGCCAGATATTTTTCAAATTAAAGAAGCAACCTAATATTCAACTTCAGTAGAACATTAAAAATCTTGACTCTTTAAATTATAACCTACCTGTCACTTTTCTTTCTTTGCTCTATGGAGATTGTAAAGATGGCATGAGATCGGGATGACTGGGAGTTCATAGCTGTGGAGGCCACAGTCCTAGAGTTGTTGCCCTGTTCCAAACAGGAAACAGTATCCCGGGCAACTAAAACATTCTTCTCAGTGAGTCCCACAGTCTAATTCAGAAAAGGAAAAGAAATTCCCTTATGATTCATACTTAACTCCTTCATTAGAAATGTAAGAATTGGTAGTTTAAAAAATGTCTTGATGTTCCAGTACATTCTAATAAATGGAATAGTCATGATTTTGTCTAGCAACTCTGATCATTGTGATCCCTGCAAACCAAGGTCTTGATCAGTGTGATACATGCAAACCAAGGTCTTTAATCTCCACTAGGGGCTTCCAAAACAAAGGTGCCAGCCAATACTAGAGCTAGAAAAGATCTCTAGATTTTAGGGTAGCAATGGATAAGGCACCTTTCAGGAAGCCCCAAGTGAATGTAAGCTTTGGCCCGAAGGACAGCAAGAGCAAACAGCAATGATATTTCTCTTTGCTACTTTCTCTTCTATGTAACCCTAAGTTCCTCCTTATACCTCTGATCTGTTTGTGTGTGTGTGTTGTTTTAAAATATATTTTTTATTGATTTCAGAGAGGAAGGGAAAAGGAGAGTGATAGAAACATCAATGATGAGAATCACTGATCGGCTGCTTCCTGTACACTGCCTACTGAGGATCGAACCCACAACCCAGGCATGTGGCCGGTTGGGGAATCGAAACTGGGACCCTTCAGTCTGTAGGCCAATGCTCTATCCACTGAGCAAACTAGTCAGGGCACCTCTGATCTGTTTTAAACCTATGCATGGCATAGTTTTCACTGGATTAGGAAGCCAGAAAAAGAGGGGCCTAGGCTTGGTACTATATTTAGCTATGAGGGTTTATACAAGTTAAAAATCTCTTGTAGCCTCTGGAGATTGAACTAGAGCAGTGGTTGGGCAAATTCATTAGTCAACAGAGTGGCAAACCACAGCTCACGAGCTGCATGTGGCTCATGAGCCACAGTTTGCTGACCACTGAACTTGAGTAAGTCCCAGCTACCCCCAATATGCTATGATTTTATTACCCCACTAGAGGCTTGGTGCACAAATTCATGCAAGGGTGGGGGGGTCCAGCTGGCCTGTCCCAATGGGGTTTGATTGGGGTTGGGCTAGCACAGGGGAGGGGCTGCAGGAGGTTGGTTAGATAGCCCTAACCCCAAAGGGAGTAAAGGGGGTCCATCATGGGTGGGGCCAGCCATGGGGAGGGGCCACAAGAGATTGGGGGTGGGTGATCAGGGCCTGGATTGGGCTAGTTGCCCACCACAGTGCGTATCATAGCAACTGGTTGTTCCACTGTTTGACTTTTATACATATACTAGAGACCCAGTGCATGAAATTTGTGCAGGGGGGGGTGTTGTCCTTCAGCCCAGCCTGCTTCCTCTCCAATCTGGGACCCCTTGAGGCAGTCGGACATCCCTCTCACAATCCAGGACTGCTGGCTCCCAACTGCTTACTTGCCTGCCTTCTGATTGCCCCTAACCACTTCTGCCTGCCAGCCTGATTGATGCCTAACTGCTCCCCTGCCAGCCTGTTTGCCCCTAACTGCCCTCCCCTGTGGGCCTGGTCCCCCCCCCCCCAACTGCCCTTCCCTGCAGTCCCAGTCACCCCCAATTTCCCTCCTCTGCCAGCCTGGTCACTCCTAACTGCCCTTCCCTGCAGGCTTTATCAGCCCCAACTGCCCTCCCCTGCTGGCCATCTTGTGGTGGCTATCCTGTGTCCACATGGAGGCAGGATCTTCTGACCACATGGGGGCAGTCATCTTGTGTGTTGGAGTGATGGTGAATCTGCACATCACTCTGTATTAGACAGAATAGAGACCTGGTGCACGGGTGGGGGCCAGCTGGTTTGCCCTGAAGGGTGTCCTGGATCAGGGTGGGTGTTCCCTTGGGGTGTGGGGTGGCATGGGTAAGGGGCCTGTGGTGGTTTGTGGGCCAGCCATGCCCCCAGCGACCCAAGCGGAGGCCCTGTATCTGGGATTTATTTATCTTCTACAATTGAAACTTTTTAGCCTGTAGCGGAGCCAAGCCTTCTGCTGGCACAGCCAATGAAATTTTGTTGCCTTAAGCGCCAGGGTTTGCAGAAAGCTTGGCTTCCTCCATCGCTAGGGGCAACCCAAGCTTCCCTCTCCCTCCTGCTCTCTATGTGGCCGTAGCCATCTTGGTTGGATTAATTTGCATACTTGCTCTGATTGGATGGTGGGTGTGGCTTGTGGTGTAGAGGTACGGTCAATTTGCAAGTTACTCTTTATTAGATAGGACTAGAGGCCTAGTGCATAAAATTTGTGCAAGAGTAGGCCTTCCTTCCCCCAGCTGCCAGCACTGGCTTCCCTTTGGTACCTGGACCTGAGCTTCCCTCTGGCTGCCAGCAGGCACCCAGGACCTGGGCTTCCATTGCAGCCCCAGCTTTGTCCAGAAGGACAAATGTAGATCTCAAATCTACATTGGTACTCTAATTTCTAGTCTTCTGTTTATAATTGTCTGCCACTTACTTTGAAATTAGTAAATTATAAATCCAACTCATCTTCCTCCCACCAATACTGATTCTGTCCACTTCTCCATTTCTGTTAATATCTGTATTCTCAAAACCTCAGCTTTATCTTCAATTCCTCTATATCTTATCTATCACCAACTCCTAATCCTTCTTTTTCCCCCTAGTCCTTCTTTTGAACCAATTGTTTCCTTTTCCTTTATACTTGCCTAATCCAGGCCCATCTTATCTCATGCCAGGAAAATAAGTCAGTTTTTCGAATTGGCTTTTCTCATCCTAGTCTTTCTCCTTTTAGTCTTCCTAAAAACCTTGTTTCCTAAAACTTTATCTAACTACAAAGCCTTGTGCTAGATAATGAGGATAACATCCAGGAGCTAACTTAGCTAGAAAGATAAACACGTTAAGATAAAGAATTGGTAAAAGTAGCAACAGCAAACCATCATTCAGAAGTATTAAACAGCTTATATAGTATTCATAGGAATAGAACTAAATTCTTTAACCTGGACTCCTAATCTGTTCCCAACATATCTCCTCTTACTTCCCAACCCATATCCCTGAATTCAGACTGACTGGTTTAGTTTTATTACCCCTAGGAGTATATTTTCTACTTTCCTGCTTAACCTATTCTTTACTACAAGAATACTCTTACTCTTTTCTCTACTGACCTACAGTCCATTCATCCAATCTGAAAAGTATTTATAAACTTGTCCTTACATGCCCCAATTTGAGTCCAAAATCTATACATCTTTGTATTGCAAATTTCACTTCAAATAATGCTTGGCATTTAATTCCTGTTTTAGCATTGGGGCATATAAAATATCTTGGAATCCAATCAAGAGCTAGCTCTCTACCAAACATAATTTTTGGTGATAGCATGCATTTTGTTCAGGATCATCCCCACTATCCAAACCTATCCCTAAATTCCAAGCTCAGCAAGCTTTCAAATATGTCTGATTCTTTAAGCCTTGCTTTAGCCCTTGGCTAATGGCTTAAGGACTCGAAAGAAAAAACAAAAAACTGAAACACAAGCATCTGCCCCTCAGACACCTGTACCCTAAACCTTCAATTTTCTGTGCAGGGAAGAGAGAAAGGAGAGAAAGATGGGTAAACTATTATTTTAACAACTTTTCCCATGTCTAGACTACCTATTCTCATCCATTTCTAGCCTCAGAGTCTCCCACTCCTGAATACTCAAATTGGTGCTAAACCCAAGCTCTGCCTGTTTTCAACACTGGCTTCTGGATTTGGCCCACTCCCAGATACAAAACTCCCAACCTTGTCTCAAATTTTCTATTCAACTATATCTCCACATCCTGCATTTATACCATGTGACAAAGACCTCTCAAATAAGTAATTGCTTTTTTCCTAAGATACTTAAGAATTTGAAAAAGTTTATATTACTTAACTTTTTAATTTTTAAATATCATTCCAGACCTTAGCACAATATCTATTCTAATGTTGTCCAACAGAATTTTCTGACCATGGATAAGTTCTGTATCTGTGCTGTCCAATACTATAGCTACTAGCTACATGTAACTATTAAACCCTGATGTGTGGCTGGTATAATAAGGGATTAAATTTTAAATGTTAGCCAAAACCGGTTTGGCTCAGTGGATGGGGCGTCGGCCTGCGGACTGAAAGGTCCCGGGTTTGATTCCGGTCAAGGGCATGTACCTTGGTTGCGGGCACATCCTCAGTGGGGGGTGTGCAGGAGGCGGCCAATCGATGCTTCTCTCTCATCCATGTTTCTAACTATTTCTCTCCCTTCCTCTCTGTAAAAAATTAATAAAATATATTTTTTTAAAAAAATTTTAAATGTTAGTCAATTTTAGTTAATTTAGGTTTAAATAGCCATTTGTGGCTAATGGCAACTAAACCGGACAGCCCAGGCTTAGAACTCTATAAATAGTTAATAAATATTTAATTGATATTAGCATTCTTTGAAGAGGTAACAGGAAGGTGATAATACATCCTCCCCACAAGAGATCCCATGTAGGAATTCTAGATTAACAAAGGAAATTAGGACGACACAAAATCTGAAAGATGTTAGTAGTCATTTAAAACCTTAGGGGTAAATAAAAGGGATGTTAATTTTAGTAGTGAGCAACGTTTTTAAATAATAACAACAACAACACACATACCTTTATGCCTTCCTTAGGATCCTCTCGTATATTTATTTGAGAGGCTTTCTCACGAGATGAGCATAGAAGATCCAAGATTTCTTCATTGTAAATCTGTTATTGTTGAAAATAAAGTGGTAAAAAACAAGATGTTAACAATGGTAATCTCGAGGTGATGGGATTATAGATGATTTTTAAATTCATTGACTTTCTGCATTAAAATATTTTACCACAAAAACATTGTTTTAATTAAGAAAAGGATTTTAAATCTACATACAAACATCTGATACTTGTAAGAATGAATCCACACATTACCATAATAAAATTGAGACTGCTCTCTTAAGACAGTGCCTTAGAAATAGCAGAAATAACAAAAAGTAACTTGAGTGCCCAAATTCAATTCTTTGATGGTGTCATAACAGTGGCACCTTCACACATTTTGTTATACTGGAAGTAATGTGCAATTAGTGGAGAGTGGAAATAGGAAGCAAAAGGGAGGAGTGACAACCGACATTTCAACAAACAGAACTTTTAAGTATATACAATAGTGTTTAAATAGTAAGTACTATAGTTGTTTACTAGTATTAACACATAACTATAATAATAATGTATCATTGGATGTATTAGCACATAGTAAGCACTATATTTGTTTGCTAGTATTGTTGTTCCTACTATTTAAAATTCCTAAGTTATTTTTTCATTTGATTACCTTGACCACAACTGGATTAATGAAGATTCAAGAAGGCTAATCTTAATGATTTTTAACTTCCCACCTTCCAACTCTAAACTTCCTATACCTATTAAAATTCAAGTTCAGGATGAAGAATTCACATACAATTTATAATTGCATGCTTAAACCATATATATTTAATTATTGCTCCTTAAAGATATGTTATCACTGCTATGGGAATGACCAGAAGCCATAAGTTCCCCAAAACAAGTATTTTTGATGTTAGATTATATATAACTGGTCAACCTATATTAATATACACTAGAATGAAAACACCTACAAGGGCAGGGATTTTTATCTATTTCAATCACTAATATAGCCCAAGTACTTAGAATAGAGACTATAACATAATAGATACTGAATAAATATATTTGAATAAACACACTCTATCATCACCTATACAACTCAATACATCACCCAAATTTTGTAACATTCTTCATGAATTAGCAGAATTATCACTTAAGCCTCAAAACAGTAAAAGGAAATCAAATATTTTTCAGCAGACTCTATAGGGAATCGATACTACAAGACAAATTGGAATTAAAAGAATTCTTATCATCTTTCTATATGGCAATGGCAAGTCTTTTAACAATCAGATTAAACAGACTATTCTGACAATGACGAAAGAACTGGATGGAAACCAGATCCAATGGAGCCAGTAAGTTTTTTCTAACAATTTATAAAAATGTAATTTATTGGAAGAAACCAAGATGGCGGCATAGGTAAACACCTAAAGTGCTGCCTTGCACAATTTCAAAACTACAACTAAAAGACAAAAACGGACATCATCCAGAACCACAGGAAGGCTGGCAGAGTGAATATTCTACAACTAGAAGGAAAAAGAAAAGCACACTGAGACTCAGAGGAGCTGCAAGAGGCAGAGGTACTGAGACGCACACAGAGAGGACTGGCAACTGAGCGTGTGGCTGGCTTTCTCAAGCAGGAGGGAGACAAAAGCTCCCGACGGCGCTGAACTCCAGTTCCAGACGAGACTTTGGGGAACCAGACTCATACAGGGTGAAACTGAACTGTTAGTAAAGAGAAAAGCACACTGAGACTCAGAGGAACTGTGGAAGGCAGAGGTACTGAGGCAGGCGCGCAGAGAGAGCAGACAACTGAGTACACGGCTGGCTTTCTCAAGAAGGAGGGAGACAAAAGCTCTCAACTGCAATGAACTACATTTCTGGGCAAGACTCTGGGGATTCAGACTCATTCGGGGAGAAACTGAACTAGTGATTACCATGGGAGACACGGGGGCCTAATTAGGGCAGAGCTGACAGGAAACCATTACTGTCTGCTGTGCTCTGAGGATCAGCTCCATTCAAGCCAAGAACAGAGGCTTTTTGCAAGTCTTCTCTCATAAGGGTATCTCCAAAACAGAAGTTCTCCCAGCATAGACACAGCTGATCCTCACAAACAAATGGCTTGGAGGTCAATTACCCCAGTGATACCAACAAACATCAAGGCTTAACTACAACAAGACTGTGCACACAGACCACAAAGGGGTGCACCAAGAGTGTCCACCTCAGGTAACTGGGGAGCCTGAGCCACTGGGCCCTATAAGACACATAGCACACAAAGCCACTCTACCAACTCAGGGAAGCAGCCAAAATGTAAAGACAAACAAACAGATCACAAATGAAAGAAATGGAGGAAAGCATACGACTGGATATAGAGTTCAAAACCATGGTTATAAGGTTTTTCAAGAGTTTTCTAGAAAAGGTCGATAAATTTAGCGAGACCTTCAAGGATATGAAAAAGGACCAACTAGAAATAAAGCATACACTGACTGAAATAAAAAATATTATATAGAGATCTAACAGCAGACTAGAGGATTGCAAGAATCAAGTCAAAGACTTCAAATACAAAGAAACAAAAAACACTCAACCGGAAAAGCAAAAAGAAAAAAGAACCCAAAAATATGAAGATAGTGTAAGGAGCCTCTGGGATAAATTCAAGCATACCAATATCAGAATTATGGGGGTTCCAGAAGAAGAGAGAGAGAGCAAGATACTGAAAACCTATTTGAAGAAATAATGACTGAAAACTTCCCACATCTGGTGAAATAAATAGACTTACAAATCCAGAATGCAGAGAACTCCAAACAAAAGAAATCCAAAGAGGATCATACCAGGACACATCATAAATAAAATGCCAAAAGACAAATACAAAGGCAAAGAGAGGATCTTAAAAGCAGCAAGAGAAAAACAGTCAGAAACGATGCAGGCCAGACGGGAATGGCAAGAAATATTCAATGTGATGAATAGCAAGAACCTACAACCAAGAATACTCTATCCAGCAAAGCTATCATTCAGAATTGAAGGGCAGATAAAGAGCTTCACAGATAAGAAAAAGCTAAAGGAGTTCATCAACTCCAAACCAGTATTATATGAAATGCTGAAAGGTACCCTTTAAGAAGAGGAAGAAGAAAAAGTTAAAAGATAAAAAATTATGAACAACAAATACATATCTATCAACAAGTGAATCTAAAAATTAAGTGAATTAAAAATTTGATCAACAGAATAAATTGGTGAATATAATAGAATCAGGAGCACAGAAAGGGAGTGGATTGATAATTCTCAGGGGGAAAGGGGTGAGGGGTGTACAGGGAGAGATTGGACAAAAATCATACACCTATGGATGAGGTCATCGGGAGAGAGGTAAGGGTAGAGGGAGGGTTGGGAGCCAGGTGGAGGGGAGCTATGGAGGGGAAAAAAGAGAAACAAATGTAATAATCTGAATAATAAAGATTTAATTTAAAAAATAAATAAACAAAACAGTTACCTACAAGGGATCACCCAGGCGACTGTCAGATGATTTCTTAGCAGAAACTATGTAGGCCAGATAGGAGAGGCAAGAAATATTCAAAGTGATAAATAGCCAGAACCTATAACCAAGATTACTCAACAAAGCTATTATTCAGAATTGAAGGGCAAAGAACTTCACAGATAAGAAAAAGCTAAAGAAGTTCATCACCACCAAACCAGTATTATATGAAATGCTGGAAGGTATTCTTTAAGAGGAAAACAGAAGAAAAAGGTAAACATAAAAATTATGAACAAATACATATCTATACACAAGTGAATCTAAAAATCAAGTGTATAAAATAATCTGATGAACAAAATAAACTGGTTAATATAATAGAATAAGGGGCATAGGAAGGGAGTGGATCGATAATTCTTGGGGAGAAAGGGGAGTGGGGTGTGTGAGAAGAGACTGGACAAAAATTGTATACCTATGGATGAGGACAGTGGGGGAGGGTAAGGGCAGAGGGTGGAGTGGGAACCGGGTGGAGGGGAGCTATGGAGGAAAAAAGAAGAACAATGTAATAATTTGAACAATAAAAATTTACTAAATTTAAAAAAAATGTAATTCACTAAAAATGCAATTTATTAATTTGAGTCATGCCAGGAAAAACTAGATTAGGATTTATTTTACTACACAACAATAAATTTAAACTCAGAATAATTAAAAATAAATCATTTACCTCTAAGTATGACACTTTTAGAGTAAATTCAAAGTCACTTTTCTTATCAATTTCTTTGAAGAGCAGTCGTATTACCCTAGGGATGACCCCAACTGTTGGTTCATTCTCTTGCTCTGTAGTGTATGCACTTCCCATTGAATAGGTTTTTCCAGAGCCAGTCTGTCCATAGGCCAGGATGGTTGCATTGTATCCTGGCAAAACAGAAGTCACATGCACAGTGATACTCAAATATTTTCATCCAATCAATATATTCCATTTCCTTCAATGATTACTTGCTACAAAATTGAGACTGCTCTCTTAAGACAAGGGATTCGCTCATGAGTAGCAGACACAGAGAAAACCTATATGGGTGTCATGAATTTGCACTGCTCCAAATAAGCAAAGAAGAAAAATACCAACCCCAAAATGCATGCCCCTCTTGATAGCCCTTAAAAGATAGGAAGTAAAACATGTAAAGATATGACTGAGATCATGAAGATGGCCAAGTCACTGTCAAAGAGCCAGAGTTTTATAATTTTACTTTCTATCTACTTCAAGCAATTATAAATTATGGGAACTAGAAACAGCAGCCGCACACAGCTGGCCCCCATCTGAGAAGCAGAAGCCTTGCTAGCAGCCCAACCCCATTGGAGGAGTAGGAGCCTCGCAGGCAGCCTGCCCCTACATGAGCAGCATCAACCCCGCAAACAGGATGCCTCTGTCCAAGGAGCAGCAGCTGTGCGAGCATTCTGCCCATGGCTGAGTAGCAGCAGCCCATGAGCAGCCCATCCCGTCCGAGGATCAGCAGGCAGGCAAGCAGCCCACCCCACCATCCAGAGGAGCCATGAATGCTACAAGAAGCCACACAAACAGTGCCCACCAGAGGAGCCATTGCCAATTGAGGAGCAAACAGTGCCGCAATCGCCCAAGAAGCAGCCACTGCCCAAGGAGGCACTGCTGCCCAATGACCAGCCCGTGCACAACTTGACACCTGGATCCTTTGGTGAGAGCAAAAATGGGGAGACAAAGAAACCCTCAAAAAAAAGAAGAGGAGGAATTGCAAGAAAAGGAGCTAAGTGAATGGAGGCATGCAATATGTGAGAAAAAGAATTCAGAATAAGGGTCATGCAGTTCATAAACCATGTGGATGAAAAAACATCAACAACTTATGTAAGAATCAAGAAGAAATAAAGAGGGCTATAGCTGCAATACAAAACACCTTTGAAAATTTCAACTGTAGACTAAGAGAAGCAGAAGACTGAATTAGCGAATTAGAAAACGGAAACAACACACCTAAACTGAACTGCAATTAGAGAAAAAAATTAAATGACAGGAGGAGAGCTTAAGTGAGCTTTGAGACAACATGAAACGAAGCAAAATATGAATAATAGGGGTGCCAGAACGAAAGAAAGAGGAACAAGAGTTAGGAAACCTATTTGAAGAAATAATGTCAGACAACTTCCCTGATGTGGGGAAAAAGTCACACAAGCACAGAGAGTCCCAAACAAGATGAACATGAAAAGACACACACCAAGAAAGGTCGTAATTATGATGGCAAGCGTTCAGGACAAAGAGAGAATGTTAAAGGGCTGAAAGAGACAGACAAAAAGTTACATGCAAGGGATATCCCATTGGAATATGAAATAACTTCTCAACAGAAATGCACCAGGTAAGAAAGGAATGGAAGGAAGTATAAAAGTGATGCAAAGCAAGGGATTGAACCCAAGAATACTCTATCCAGTAAGGCTGTCATTCAAAATTAAAGGGGAAATAAGGAGCTTCACAGACAAAAAAAAAAAAAAAAAAAAAAAAAAAAAAAGAAAAGGGATAAGGGAGTTTATCACCACCAATGCAGGAAATGCTACAAGGACTGGTGTAAAAAGAATAAAAAGGGAAGAAGGAACACAGGCACAAAAAGTGAAAATGGCTACAAATAAGTACCTATCAATAATAACTTTAAACAAACACACTAAATGCTCTAATCAAAAGACATCAAGTGGCTCAATGAATAAAAAAACATGACCCATATATATGCTGTCTATAAACAATCCAACTCAGAATAAGGGACTCACATAGACTAAAAGTGAAGAGATGAAAAAATATCTTCCAGGCAAATGGAAATGATAAAAAAAATAAATACTTGGGTAGCAATACTTATATCTGACAAAATAGACCTCAAAGTGAAGGCCATAATAAGAGATAAGAAAGGCCACTTCATAATACTTAGGGATCAATTCAACAAGAGTATATAAACCTGGAAAACATACAGTGGTACCTCAAGATACGAGTGCCCTAACATACGAGATAGGAGATTTTTGAGATACGAGCCATCGAGCGAGCGATTTTTGCTTTGAAATACGAGCAACATTTGAGATAGGAGTAATCACACAGATCGGCCGGCTGCACACGACCCACCAGTTTACCGCAACTCGAGCGTCTCATAGTTTCCTACGCCTCAAGGTTACGGAACGAATTAAACTCGTATCTCGAGGTACCACTGTATATGCATCCAATGCAGGAGCACCCAAATACAGAAAAAAACTCCTGGAAGATATCAAGAGAGATCGACAACAATACAATCATAGTAGGGGACTTTAATACACCATTGACATCACTGGAAAAATCCTCTAGAATCTAGACAAAAAAATTAGCGAAGAATCAACAATCCTAAATGACTCACAAGATCAGATAGACTGAAATGACATCTTCAGAATATTTCATCCCAAAGCCATGGAATATATGTTCTACTCAAGTGTGTAAGGAACATTTTCATAGACCACATATTGGGTCACAGGCAAAATCTCTCCATATTCAAGAAGATTGCAATCATATCAAGCATCTTCTCTGGGAGAAACCAAAATGGCAGCATAGGTGAATACCTAAACAGCTGCCTCACACAACAATTTCAAAACTACAACTAAAAGACAGAACAGATATCACCGAGAACCATAGAAAAGCTGGCTGAGTGGAAATTCTACAACCAGAAGGAAAGAAAGGGCCTCATGGAGACTCAGAGGAGCTGCAAAAAACTAAGTTATACAGACGCGCGCGTGGAGAGGACGGGAAGCAGAGGGCCTGGCTGCCTTCCTCTAGTGGGAGACGGAAACTCCCAACTGCACTGAACCCCACTTGCGACTGCACTGAACCCCAGTTCTGGGTGCGACTCATATGGAGGAGTCTGGACTGTCGTGCAAAGGGAGGAGTGCAGGGAAATTTAGGGGAGCGGCGAAGGACAGAGGTCTGGAGGTGCATGCAAAATTGCACACACAGAGAACTGACTGCTGATTGTGCTGCTGGCTTTCTCTAGTGGGAGGAAGACAGAACCTCCCAAATGCACTGAGATCCAAGTCAGACTGCACTGAGCCTCAGTTTTGGGCAAAACCCTGGAAACCCAGACTCATATGGGTTGCCAGAGCACACGGAAACTCAGGGGAGCCTGAAAGGCAGAGATCTGAAGGAGTGCAAGCATGACTGTGCGCAAAGAGGGCTGCAGTGATTACCGAGGGCCACTGAGATGGGAAGCCAAGGCTCTCTGATAAGCCCTGAGACTCACCCCCATCCAAGCTGAGCACAGAGGCTTTTTCAATCTTGCAAGTCTTAAGGCAGAGTCCAGCACAGAAGTTCTCCTGGCATAGACACAGCTGATCCTCACAACCAATTGACTTGGAGGTCAATTCCCCCCAGTGATACCAACAATCAAGACTTAACAACAACAAGGCTATACACACAGACCACAAAGGGGTGCACCAAAAGAGTCCACCTCAGGTAACTGGGGAGGCAGAACTATTAGGCCATATAAGACACCTAGCACACAAAGCTACTCTACCAACTCAGGGAAGCAGCGAAAATGCAGAGACAAAGGAACAGATCACAAACAAAAGAAATGGAGGAAAACAAACGACTGGATATAGAGTTCAAAACCATGGTTATAAGGTTTTTCAAGAATTTCCTAGAAAAGATGGATAAATTTAGCAAGACCCTCGAGGATATGAAAAAGGACCAACTAGAAATTAAGCATACACTGACTGAAATAAAAATACAGAGACCTAATAGCAGACTAGAGGAACACAAGAATCAGGTCAAAGATTTGAAATACAAAGAAGCATGAAACACTCAACTGGAAAAGAAAAAAGAATCCAAAAATGTGAAGATAGTGTAAGAAGACTCTGGGACAACTTCAAGCATACAAACATCAGAATTATGGGGGTGCCAGAAGAAGAGAGAGAACAAGATACTGAAAACCTATTTAAGGAAATAATGACTGAAAACTTCGCCCACCTGATGAAAGAAATACATATAGCAGTCCAGGAAGTGAAACAGAACCCCAAAGAAAAGGAATCCAAAGAGGACCACACCAAGACATATAATTAAAATACCAAGAGGAAAAGACAAAGAGAATATTAAAAGCAGCAAGAGAAAAACAGTTACCTACAAGGGAGCACCCATACAATTGTCAGCTGATTTCTCAACAGAAACTGTGCAGGCCAGATGGGAGTGGCAAGAAATATTTAAAGTGATGAATAGCAAGAACTTACAACCAAGATTACTCTACCCAGCAAAGCTATCATTCAGAATTGAAGGTCAGTTAAAGAGCTTCACAGATAAGAAAAAGCTAAAGGAGTTCATCACCACCAAACCAGTATTAGATGAAATGCTAAAAGATACTCTTTAAGAAGAGGAAGAGCCAAAACCGGTTTGGTTCAGTGGATAGACGGTTGGCCTGGGGATTGAGGGGTCCCGGGTTTGGTTCCAGTCAAGGGCATGTACCTTGATTGCGAGCACATCCCCAGTAGGGGGTGTGCAGGAGGCGGCTTATCGATGACTCTCTCTCATGCATGTTTCTGGCTCTCTGTCCCTCTCCCTTCCTCTCTGTGAAAAATCAATAAAATATATAAAAAAAAAGAAGAGGAAGTACACGAAAAAGGTAAAGATAAAAATTATAAACAACAAATACATATCTATCAACAAGTGAATATAAAAATCAAGTGAATAAAAAAATCTGATGAACAGAATAAACTGGTGAATATAATAGAATCGGGGCATAGAAAGGGGGTGGACTGACAATTCTTAGGGGGAAAGGGGTGAGTGGGGGGCAGGCAGAGACTGGACAAAAATCATACACCTATGGATGAGGACAATGGTGGAGGGGAGGTAATGGCAGAGGGTGGGGTGGGAGCCAGTGGAGGGGAGCTATGGGGAGAAAAAAGAGGAAAAATTGTAATAATCTGAACAATTAAGATTTATTTTTTAAAAGAGCATCTTCTCTGACCAAAATGTCATAATATCAGAAATAAACTACAATAAAAACAATAAAAATATTCAAACATTTGGAAGCTAAATAGTATGCTATTAAACAATGCTTGGGTTACCAAAGAGATCAATGAAGAATTAAAAACATCCTGGAAACAAATGACAATGAAAACACAACAACCCAAAATCTATGGGACACAGTAAAAGCAATCCTGAGAGGGAAGTTTATGGCTCTACAGGCCTACCTCAAAAAACAAGAAATATGGTAATAAATCATTTAACTCTACAACTTAAAGAAATAAGAAAGAGAGCAACAAGAAAAGCCCAGGGTGAACAGAAGGAAGGCGATAATAAAGATCAGAGTGGAAATAAATTACATAGAAACCAAAAAACAAAAAACAAAAGATCAATGAAATCACTACCTGGATCTTTGAAAAGATTAACAAGATTGATGAACCTATAGCTAGGCTTTCCAAGAAGCAAAGAGAGGGGACCCAAATAAACAAAATCAGAATGAAAAAGGTGAAATAATGACAGACACCAAAGAAATACAAAGGAATGTTAACAAATGCTATGAACACCTCCATTCCAACAAACTAGAGAACCTAGAGGAAATAGATATATGCCTGAAAAAATACAACCTTCCAAAACTCAATCAAGAAGAATCTAAAAATCTCAATAGGCCAATAACTATGGAGGAAATGGAAGCAGTCATCAAAATGCTTCCAGCAAACAAAAGCCCGGGGCCAGACAACTTCACAGGGGAATTTTATCAATCATTCAATGAAAAACTAAAACCTATTCTCCTCAGATTATTCCAAAAAACTCAAGAGGAAGGAACACTTCCAAGCTCATTCGATGAAGCCAGCAGTAGCCTAATACCAAAACCAGACAAAAGACAATACAAAGGAAATGAATTATAGGCCACTTCCCTCATGAACATAGATGCCAAAATCCTCAACTAAATTCTAGCAAATCAGATCCAGCATTACATCAGAAAGATCATATACCATAAGTAGGATTTATCCCGGGGATGTAAGGATGGTACAATAATGGCAAATCAATAATTGTGACAAATCACATAAACAAATTGAGAGTTAAAAATTACATAGTCATTATAAATTGATGTAGAAAAAGCACTTGACAAAATACAACACCCTTTCTTGATAGAAAACCCTCAGCAAAGTGAATCTAAACTACCAAGTGAATTTAAAAATCAAGGGAATAGAGGGATCATACCTCAACATAAATAAAAGCCTTATACGACAAACCTACAGCCAACGTCATACTCAATGAGCAAAAATTAACCATTTTCCCTAAGAACAGGAACAAGACAGGGATGCCCACTCTCACCATTCCTGTTCAATATATTACTGAAGTACTAGCCATAGCAATTAGACAAGAAGAATAAATAAAGGGTATCCAAATTGGAAAAGAATACATAGATCTGTCATTATTCACAGATGGCATGATACTGTACATAGAACATCCTAAAAACTCAATCAAAAATTATTATACTTAATGAATTTGACAATTGTAGCAGGATACAAAATTAACGCCAAGAAATCTGTCATTTTTATATACCAATGGTAAACTTACAGAATGAGAGATTAAAAATTATCCCATTTATCATTACACCAAAAAAATTAAGAAACCTAGGAATAAACTTAACTAAGGAGGTAAAAGACCTATATGCAGAAAACTACAGAACACTGAAAAAAGAGATAGAGGAAGACATAAACAGATGGAAGAACATACTATGTTCATGAATTGGTAGAATCAACCTCTTAAAATGTCCATACTACCCAAAGCAATCTACAGATTCAATACATTCCCCATTAAAATATCAATGGCATATTTCACAGACCTAGAAAGAACTTTCTAAAAATTCATCTGGAATTAAAAAAAAAAAGACCCCAAATAGCTGCAGAAATCCTAAGAAAGAAGAAGTAGGAGGGATTTCAATACCAGATATCAAGCTGTATTACAAAGCCATGGTTCTCAAAACTGCCTGGTACCAGCACAAGAACAGACATATAAACCAATGGAATAGAATAGAGAACTCAAAATTAACCCAAACCACTATGCTCATACAATGGAGGCAAGAGCGTACAATGGAGTCAAGACAGTCTCTTCAATAAATGGTGTTTACTGGACAGATACATGCAAAAAATGAAATTAGACCACCAACTTACATCATATACAAAAAAAAAACACCTCAAAATGGATAAATGACTTAAACGTAAGTCAGGAAGCCATAA
The DNA here is from genome assembly GCA_011751065.1 of Lasiurus cinereus. Taxonomy (NCBI): domain Eukaryota; kingdom Metazoa; phylum Chordata; class Mammalia; order Chiroptera; family Vespertilionidae; genus Lasiurus; species Lasiurus cinereus. Next base: position 10,783,355 of record JAAGEH010000013.1, on the reverse strand, counting down.
AAATATTAGAGCAGTGGTCAGCAAACTCATTAGTCAACAGAGCAACAAATCATGGCTCGTAAGCCAGTTTCCTGACCACTGACTTAGAAGAATCCACAGGCAGCAAAATCTCAGACATGTGCCAAAGCAATATTATCTTTGATACAGCTCCTAGTGCAGTGGTTGGCAAACTGCGGCTCGCAAGTCACATGCGGCTCAAGAGCTGCAGTTTGCGGTTCTGTTGACTAATGAGTCAAGATACAAAGTTTCTGCCGAAACCGGTTTTGTTCAGTGGATAGAGCATTGGCCTGCAGACTGAAAGGTCCCAGGTTCAATTCTGGTCAGGGGCATGTACCTTGGTTGCGGGCACATCCCCAGTAGGAGGCGTGCAGGAGGTAGCTGATCAATGTCTCTCTCTCATGGATGTTTCTAACTCTATATCCCTCTCCCTTCCTCTCTGTAAAAAAATCAATAAAAATATTGTTTTAAATAAATAAATAAAATAAAATGTTTCTGCACAGCAAAATAAACCATCATCAAAACAACAAGAAAGCACACTGCATGGGAGAACATATTTGCCAATGTTATCTCCGGTAAGGGTTTAATTTCCAACATTTACAGGGAACTCATACAACTTAAGAAAAGGAAGATAAACAATCCAATCAAAAAATGGGTAACAGACTTAAATAGGTACTTTTCAAAAGGGGACATAAGGAAAGCTAAGAGACATATGAAAACACTAGAGGCCCAGTGCACAAAATTTGTGCATGGGGCGGGGGTTTCCCTCAGCCTTACCTGCACTCTCTCGAATCCGGGACCCCTCAGACATCCCTCTCACAATCTGGGATGGCTAGCTCCTAATTGCTCACTGCCTGCTTGCCTGATTGCCCCTTATTGCCCCCTCTGCCAGCCTGGTCACCCCTAACTCCCCCCCCACCCGGCCGGCCTGGTCACCCCATGCAGCCTGCTCTTCAGTCGTTTGTTCATCTCTCACTAACCCCCCTGCCAGCCTGGTCACCCCTAACCCTAACCCCACACAGCCTGCTGTTCAGACGTTTTGTCGTTCCTCACTAACCCCTCTGCCGGCCTGGTCACCCCACACAGCCTGCTGTTCAGACTTTTGTCATCCCTCACTAACCCCTCTGCTGGCCTGGTGGCCCCATGCAGCCTGCTGTTTGGTCATTACTGTGACAGTGTCCTGGACAATTTTCATATTCTTCTATTATTATTATAGATGCTCAAAGTCACTAATCAGCCAAGAGATGCAAATCAAAACAATGAGGTACTATCTCACACCTGTTAGAATGGCAATCATCAACAAATCAACAAATGCCAAGTGCTGGTGAGGATACAAAGAAAAAGGAACTCTTGCGAACTGCTGGTGGGAATGCAGACTGGTGAAGCCACTGTGGAGAACAGTATGGAATTTCCTCAAAAAAACTAAAAATGGAACTCCCATTTGACCCAGTGATCCCACTTCTAGGAATATATCCCAAGAAACTAGAAACATGAGTCAGAAAGTATAAATGCACCCCTATGTTCACAGCAGCAAAATTTACCATAGCTAAGATCTGGAAACAGCCTAAGTGCCCATCAGAAGATGAGTGGATTAAATAAAAAAAAATAAAAATAAGAAATATATATATCCAAAGGAAAAAAAAAGAATATGAGTGGGTTAAAAAACTCTGATACATCTATACAATGGAATATGATGCTGCTGTAGAAAGGAAAGATCTCCTACCATTTGCAACAGCATGGATGGACCTGGAGAGCATTATGCTAAGCGAAATAAGTCAGTCAGAGAGAGAAATATCACATGATCTCACTCATTTGTGAAATATAATGAACAACATGAAACAATGAAAACAGATCCAGGGACAGTGAAGTAAGGATCAGACGGTCAAACCTCAGAGGGAAGATAGGGGAGGGTGGGGCTAGGAGGGAGAGGTCAACCAAAAAACGTGTATGCATGCATATAAGCATAACCAATGGACACCGACACCAGGAGGGGTGAATGCATGAGAGGGGCAGGAGCGCTGGGGAGAGGGACAATGGAAGGATAAGGACACATATGTAATACCTTAATTAATAAAGAAAAAAGATGTTAAATTGAGATTTTTCACTAGCAGACTGCTAGTATGGTATAGTATGGCATGACTATGGGTCATGAGAATAACATTCCATAATCTTCTACAATACTACAGTATAGTAAAACTGGGGAAACTAAGTTGCAGTACTTTTTACAAAGCACTCTGTGGTATTGAGAGTTCAGAGTACAAGAAGGTACTGTTGAGCTGACGGAAAAATACTAGCTTGTTTTTGCAGAGCAATGTTAACCAAACACATATAAACTGGAATTATTTTCTACATCATATTGCTTCTAAAGACTATAATTTAATTCTCATAGTTTCCCAATTTAAAAATATGAAAGTAGAAGTATAGTACTCTTACTAAACTGTAAAGGTACATTCTGAGGAAGATGCCCAGATTGTGAAGGCTTTGGAAACCATATTTTTTCAGGAATGGCTACAGGAAAGGAGGGATGGTTAATGAGAAGAGAATTAGAATAATATGATGGTCTTTCAAATATGTAAATAAGAAAAAGATTAATTTTATAGTGGAGAAACCTGGCAGATAACACCTTAATCAAATGATCAAAATGAACATCAGGATGTGAGGGCCATCTGGCTGCAACATCTGTCACACCACTGATCGCCATGGTTGGTTTGGCTGATCTGGCTGGGTTGGCAGGTGTCCTCTTCCTCCCTCACTGATCCATGTGTATCCCTCCAGAAGCTGCAAGCTTGGTTGAAGAAAACATTCCCAGATAGAGGAGAGGACCGTATTCCAGTCAAGGCTACATGAGTAGCTGCACTCCCCTGCTAAAGCCTCCATCAAGATCTCAAAATGAACATCAACAGTAATGGAACAAAACAAAATCATGTGTTGACTGACAGGATTCAAAGAAAACCTGAATCTAATCAGAAATAAACATCAGACAAACCAAAAATAAGAATATTTTATAAAATAACTGGCCTGTGGATCTTCAAAAGTGTCATGAGTATGAAAATAAGAAAAAGAATGAAGGAATTTTAGAACGAAGGAGACTACAGAGGCAGTACAAATAAATATAACATGTGAATTTGAACTAGACTCTCTGCTATAAAGGACATAATTGAAACAACTGGTTAAACTTGAATGAGGTCTGAGGACTGGATGGTAGTATTATAACAATGCTCATTTCATTATTTTGATGGTCATATTGTAGTTATGTAGCAGAAAGTCCTTTTTTTGTAGCATATATACATTTAAGGATTCAGGGGGGGCAACAACTAATCTCAAATGGTTCAGGAAAAACGTTTTTTATACTATTCTTGCAACATTTCTATAAGTTTGAGATTATCACTTTTAAAAATTTAAAACAAGTATTCAGAGTCATGACATTTAAAAAGTGAAAAAAACACACAAACAATGTGAATTGCTATGGCCTGGAAGAAGGCTTCTGTTTGTCTTGACTCTAGACTCCAGAGAGATAAACTAACATCACTGGGTAGAAATTACCTGGAGGCAAATTTCATATCAGTATAAACTAATACAATTAGAATTGTCTGAGAACCAATCAACAGGACTACAAAAAAGAAGTTAAATAGACAATGGGAGTTCACTTTACAAAGGTATTGCTAGAAAGCATTTTTCTTTGGAAAGCTAGACTAGATGATGTAAATGTCCTTTTCAACTTTATAGCACTAGTATGACATGGTTCTACTTCTTTTAAATAGCCCTCCGCTTTGAATCCTGAGTAACCACTGTCCTAGAATAATAATTAAACACCTCCTAGGCACTGCTTCCTTCTTCAGAGCTCTGCTATGGTCTTTAATAACAATAAAGGCTTCACTTCTGCAATAAAGATTAGTAACTGACCAGAGTATTCAGGGACTTTAGGAAATCTCCTTTACCTAAAAGAATTCTACTCATCACTGAAGACTTATATCAAAGGTTCCCTATGCTGTGAAATTCACCGGATTCCCCAAATAGAGTTTGTGTCATCCACTTTGTATAAAATCACTGCTACTTCTAGAGCAGGACTGATTGATTCTATTGTATATTTTTAACTCCTAAAATACTTTTCCTTAAAGATGAGGGCAAAAAATTTAACAATTTTTTAATGCCTCAAAAAGTATGTATGTAGTCATCTACTTCTACTCTTATCCCTAAACTTTGCAGTCCTGCAGGGCCTGGAAGCTATTATTATTCATTTTTTAATCCTTTCCTAGGTCGTGCAGTGCTTGAGCCTCGAGTAAGTTGGCATACTAATTATCATCAGCACCCATCAAAGATGAGAACCACAGAAAGCAAATACAGTACAAAACTAGTGTCAAGGATACAGAGACTAGGGACTTTTTGAAGTCAGGGCTCATGTTACATCCACTCCTGTATTTACAACATCCAAGCACAGTACCATAATATATGCTCAAGAACCATTTGATGAATGAAATAGTCTCACCTTTAAATATGTCTTTTATGAGTGGTGCTACTGCTGTATTGAAGATTTCCTCCTGCTCAGTAGAAGGGTCAAACACAAAGTCATAGGTGAAGGATTTGTCAGTACCAACTACCACCTAGAGAAGGAGGAAGACAAAGAGGAAGAAAAAGATGAAAGGTCAGACCACACCACTCACTGTCCATTGGCCTGAGGTGTTCCGATGCAGGCCTGGGACTGTTACGCACCTGTGGTTCTCCGGGTACAAAGGAAAGGCACATCTGACAGCCCTCACTAATCTCTTTGGGAACTAGAGGGCGACATCGTAGTGCCACTCTTACAGGAATTCCCTTCACCTCTTCAGTCATGATCCTACCTCAGCACCGTCTCTGACGGAAAAAAAGAAAAGAGGCTTGCTGATGAATCTCGGTGAGTTAGCAGCAGTGGGAGAGCGTCCTCCTTAGTCCCGACCCTCCGCAAAGGGTGGGAGATGGGTTACTGACCTGAGCGTAGGTGAGGCAGTTCCTTCTCCCAGCAGGGTCGCAGCCGCTGGAGGGTCACTCTCCCCTCGGATTTGGCCACCACAAGATGGCCCGGCAGCCTGATATTCTAAAAACAGCGAAGTGTCCTCTAAAATGGAAATGAAACTCCCAGCGGAGGCGTCGACAAATACCCACAGCCCCAGGGTACCGGGAAAGGCAGTTTCTAAAGTGTCTTCCCTTCACTCGCCAAACTAAACGTAGCTTCTCTAGTCTTCCCGCGGCTTGTTCTAACCGGATATTTAACCGCCAAGTTTCAAATTAGCCCTGGAGACGCCAGCCAATCGGAACGCAGACAAGCGGCCAGACGCGAACGCACGTCGGTTTGCGCAAACGCTTTAGGAAGGGGTGGGCCTGCGCGTCGAACGTCGATACCGCCCCTCAGGACCCGTCGTGGCATCTGCTTCCGGTTCTCAGGCTGATTTGGCGGTGAGTGGAACCTGCGCTGGCTGAGGCCTGTTGGCAGGTGAGATACCATGGTAGTTACTTCTTAGAATGCGTGGAGCTTAGGCAGGAGGCGGGGAGGTGATTTGAAGGTGGCAGGTGATGAAGGAAGGGTTGATATGGGGACCGTCACAATTACGGATCACATCTAGGGAATGTGGACGGTGCCATGCCTCCTGTCCCTGTGTGGTGGGCAGTTAGACGTGAGCAGAGCAAGGAGGAAGGGCCAGGTACCCAAGGTCACAAGATGGAAAGCCCCGGATGCTTAGCAAAGGACAATTGTAGGGTGGGATCTTGCCCCAGAGTAACCTTTCCTCCCCTAGCATATCCACGGTCAAGCGGTTTGGAGCCCCTGACTTTTCCTCCCTAGAGATAACATCTAAACCTCAGTTTTATTTCAGCTCCAGGACCAGATAAGCAACAAAAACAGCCATAGCTGACCTCAGGACCAGCTGCATTGGATAATGACCCCCGTCCCCCCTCTGGTACCTGCCAGTCAATCAGTAGAGACCTAGACCTTGAAAGGACACACCTGGAACATGGCTAAATAGTTTATTGAGATCTTCCTCCTTGGACCTCCCCTAATATCTCCACCCTTACAACCCTTAGGGAGCTCTCTCCCTCCAGGGAGCACTCCAGTGCCTTTCCCTTTACCCCTGCACCGCCACCACCACCCCCAAGGCTCCTCACTATTTTTCACTTCCAAGCGCCGAGCCCTTCCTTTACTTCTATAACTTGTTCCTAAGCCCACCTCGTCTACAAATTACTTCTTCTATCTTTGTGATTTTATAAATAAATGCTTTCTTATAGTTTGGGTCTTAATTGTAAATTCTTTCTTAGCCAGAATTCAAGTACCAATGTTGCTGAACCTAGGTACGGTCTGACCCCGTGGGTGTAACACCTGGTGCCATTCCTGCCATCTACACCTGTGGATAGTTGGAGTCAGCATTCCCTTGGACTTTGAAAGTAGACAAATCTTTGTAGACGCCATCCTGCTTGCCTCTTCTCTAGGTTGAAGAGAGTAACATCTATTTTGCAAGTTGTGAAAAAGGACATCATCTGTATAGAGGACCTAGCAGGTTGCTTGGCATCCAGATATCCATCAAAGTTCATTGTTTTCTTCCTTCTTTCCACCAATCTATCACCCTAGAAGTGAGCTGATACCATAGGGTGAAAGCCTTAGATAGGTTGGAGTTGTTTGCTGGGCTACTGTCCCTTTTGAACTATCTTTGTCAGCTTTGATTCACTCTTCCATTCCAGAGCCTTGCCAGAGATGGACAGCCGGATTCCTTATGATGACTACCCAGTGGTTTTCCTGCCTGCCTATGAGAATCCCCCAGCATGGATTCCTCCTCATGAGGTGGGAACCATCTATACTCCTGAATAGCTATTTTTTCCCCATGGGCATGAGATGATATATAAAAGGCAGGATAGCAGGGTGAGAAAACTCAATGGAGAATTATTCTTAGTTTTTGTTGTAGCCAAGGGACTCAAAAATTGGATTCTGGGCAACTGGGCCCATTGGAAGCTTATGGAATCCTCCTTCCAGAGTCCATTCATACCAGAGAATTCTGGAAATTCAGAGCCCTGCTTTCCATTCTGTCAAAGTAAAGAAGTAGAGAGCTACTGGAATACTAGCATTTCCACAAGCTATCCACCTACCCATTTGGACAGCGTATCTGTTCTCTTTAAACTAAGTCCATGACTTTATCTTTTCCTGATTTCAGGGTAATACATTTGTGTTTCCAATGAAGATGGTTATAAAATCTAAGACTGGTAGTAAGATTTCTGGGTTGCTGTGTCTTGCAGAGAGTATACCACCCAGACTACAACAATGAGTTGACCCAGTTTCTGCCCCGAATCGTCACATTAAAGAAGCCCCCTGGAGCTCAGGTGAGCTAATGGAACAATGATATCTTATTCCAGGCTAGATTTGTTCACACCAGACCCAGAAGTTAACTGTGGTTGGGAGTACAGATTGGGAAGCAGGTAGAGAGGTAAGGACACTACCTTTATTGGGCAGAAAAGCTGAGATACCATTTCCATAACTTCTGACTTCTCTCTGAGGGACACACAGCCAAGCTATCATATAGTGATTCTACTAGATATTCTTTTGTTTGTTGTCAATATTGAGCCCCCATTCTGTGCTCTTGTCTTGCAGTTGGGATTTAACATACGAGGAGGAAAGGCCTCCCAACTAGGCATCTTCATCTCCAAGGTGCGTGTACCTGGTAGGCAACATGGATAGCTACTTCCCTTCATTATCAGATTGCAGAACTGTGATGTCCCGGAGCCTGGGAGAAGGATGATTTAGTAGACTCTTAGAAAGGGCATAATGGGGAGACTCTTTCCCACTTAAAACTTCCCATCTGGCAAGCATCTGTTTTCCCACATTTTCACCTACATGTGCATGCATGCGTGTACACACACACACACAATAGCACCTTAGTTTTACTTACAGTCTTATCCTACCTCAATTAGACATATTCTCTCCTTACCAACAGGTGATCCCAGACTCTGATGCACATCGAGCAGGACTTCAGGAAGGGGACCAAGTCCTAGCTGTAAATGATGTGGATTTCCAAGATATTGAGCATAGCAAGGTGAGCATAGCACTTGGGCTGTGGTGAGGCAAGAAGCGATCCCAGGTAAGACAAGTTGGACAGGATTAGCCTAATCTGTATGTGACTTGAAGTGTACCAGAAGGAAGCAGCTATTAGTGACCCAAAGGTTGGAGTGGCAAATTACTTGCCTCCTGTTATGATTCTGTCCTGGGTTATATCTTCATTTGTACAAGATGTTTTGCTCCTTTCAGGCTGTTGAGATCCTGAAGACAGCTCGTGAAATCAGCATGCGTGTCCGCTTCTTTCCCTACAGTAAGTGTCACTCTTTTTTTCTTACTTGGAAGGGCCCTGGGTAGGAACTCTTGAAGTCCTGATTATTAGAGGCCCCATGAGTTGAGACCTCAGGGCTCAAAATAACCTGCTTATTTCCTACTTTTCTTCTTTTCCCCAGACTATCATCGACAAAAAGAGAGGACTGTGCACTAGAGAGCTGCAACCCACAGCCCTTCATATGAAATCTTCTAGGACAAGCTAGGAAGGCCTCAGAGAAGCCACATACACTCTCATACAGTCTCAGACATTTCCGAGACTCCCGTAGGACCTGTTTTCCCTCTTCTCCCTCCTATTCTCTCCTTCAGAAAGTAAAACACCATGCTGAAGAAATGTTGGTGTGACTTTTGGATGATACTCATTGAGTGTAAAATGCTATTGAGACTAAAATAAAAGCTCTTTAAAAGATAAGAGTCACAGGATGTAACAGAGCAACACTATACCTACTTGACAATTATCTCTATTAACCCAGAACAGCAGCAGGGAGGCCGGGGAATCTTAGCTACAGTATAGCTGAGGAAATGGTATAGGGTGGAAAGTACTAGAGTAAACCTGCCATTTCCTCTGTGATCTTTGGACATTTCTCTGCGGAAGTGGGGAGAGAGGCAGTATTAATATTGTTCTGTCTTCTCCTTTCCCTAATTTTTTGATCTAGAACATAAACTAAAGGAGAGGCTTAGATGCATTTATTTTCAAGGATAACAGTAAGAAATTGGTTCCCAATTTCCAAAACTTGTAGGTTGAGTAGTACTGACAGCTGACTTCCCCCTTTTCTTCACCCTAGCCCCTAAATAACCTTCTGCCATGTTTTTAGTTCTTTAGTTATAATCTTTTGTTAGAGATCCCAGGCCACACTTTATGTCATTTTCATTGGCACGTTCAAAATACCCATTCAGAATAGAAACTTTTCTAATGAGACTTGGGATGAAGTTCCCCCATAATGAAAGTTCCAATTTTTCCTTGAAAGAATACTGGGAAGCTTAAATATATATTTCCAGGTCCTTCCCCTGAAGAGTGATTTTGTTGGTCCGAGGTGGAGTTTGGAAATCTGAAATTTTAAGTAAGGTAAATAAGTCTTCAAATATGGGAAACAGTTCTAAATACAGTAGTAGTGCTATATCTCTATAAGGAGGTTCTGGCTCTTCCTGAAAATCCATCCCAGCTCTGCTATGGTACATCTTCTAGAGGCTTGGTGCCATGGTTAGGTGGCTTGTGTTCAGAGCTAGAGGCAGAACTCTTTTAGCAGTCTCTATTTCATGGAAATTCCCTTTTACTCTGTTCCTGTTGCTTTGCTGCCTCCCAGTGGCCATATGAGAAAGAAACTTACTTGCACAAAGGCATATTGACTGAGTCTACTGAATGTTGAGATCCAAAACTATCCCTATTGTTAACTCATCTAAGAGGTGTAAACTGTAAAAAGTCCCAGCCAGGTACCATGGGCCTAGCAGGCAAAACCCCTCCTGCCCTAAGTTGATTCTCACCCTGTGGTACTTGGAATAGTTCAGCGTTGGTTGGAGTACAAGATGATGCAATTGCATTGTGGAAGTATAAGTATAGCATGGAGAAAGTGCAAGCAGTGACAGGCTGAGGCAAAAGGACCAGTTGTTTATTGAGGGTGTAGATAACAAAACAGTAGAGAATTAAGTGTATTGGCCTTTGAGGTGTCCCAGCTGCATAGGACTGCATCCCCTATAGTGATGCAGTTCTTAGTGATCAGTGAAGGTAAGGTGAGATTCCCGAGCCCTGCAAGAACTTTCCACCCATAAGGAAAGGAAGAAATGCTGGCATTTCTAGGTGTTTCGTTTTACTTCTAAGCCCCAGAATCAGACAAGAGCTTAGTAAGTGGCTGAGTATTTAAACCATAAACCTGAGGGTGGATAGTAAGGACTGGTACTGAGAGGCCCAAATGCAATAAATTCACCAAATTAGGCAGATAGCCTAAAGTGGTTGGCAAACTCATTAGTCAACAGAGCGTCAAACCGCAGCTCGCGAGCTGCATGTGGCTCAAGAGCCGCAGTTTGCCGACCACTGGCCTAAGCTATCAACAGGAACAATGACTTTTGATGCCTGATGCATCAGAGGGCTCCAGTTAGATTTCAACCACTGAAGTGTGTTAAGGAAAGTAATAGGTGGCTGGGGTCAAAACTCAACTCTTGAGAGAAGTTTTAGAAGACGAGGAATTCTGATTTTACGATCCCTTTCACCTATAGGCAAACCAGGAAACGACTTTCGGCTAAGTTAGTCCTTTCTCTCTCAGTAGCCCTCCTGTACTCCCAAATGAACCACATTAGATTGCTTCCCTTCACTCACTCCTTCTCTAGTCACCCAAATACAAATGTTGCCTGAGTACCGAAAGGGAAATTAGAATGGAGGGATGGATGGAGGGAAGGGATCGAAGAATGAAAAAGGGAAGTAAAGGCAAGAGGGCAGGCTGGAATGTAAGAGAAGAAGTGGGGTGGAGATCCCTAGAGGAGCAGGGGTGGGGAGTGAGGGGTGCAGGAAGGGTAAGGAGAGTGGCTGAAAAGCATTGAAATGTTACAGGAAGCTAAGTCATAAGTTTTCACTATAAATGTATTGAAAGGAACATTCCTGGGAGCTCTTCTACATTTCCATTGTCAAAAAATGGAGGATGGCAGTGGGAAAAGGAGGACGGGACTCCCAGGTTTCTCATTTCCTTACCTAGTGGCCTCTGGAGCAAGCCAGGAGAGGAAGGAAAAATGAAGCTGATAAGAGGCTCTTCAGTTTCTGAATAAATGTCTTCCCTCTTTATTTTTTTCTTTTTTAAAAATTTATCTTGCCCTAGCCGGTTTGGCTCAGTGAATAGAGCATTGGCTTGGGAACTGAAAAGTCCCAGGTTCAATACCGGTCAAAGGCACATGCCCGGGTTGTGGGCTCGATTCCTCATGGGGGACTTGCAGGAGGCAGCAGATCCATGATTCTCTCTCATCATGGATGTTTCTATTTCTCCCTCTTCCTTCCTCATGTTGAAAGTGTGACAGATGTCCCTTTTTTATCCCATTGACCCCTTTCATCCCCCTCCCACTCCACCACCCTCTCTACGCCTCCCCATTCTGTATCCATGGGCTATGCATATAAGTTTCCCCTTTCTTTTTAACCTTCTCCCTCCCACACAACACACACACACACACATTACTTCCCTTGAAAAGCTAGACACTTAACCTACCTATTGCTATCTCCACCCAAACTGCTAGTCCCCATCCATGAGATCAGCACTGTTTGGTCCCCAACAGGAAGGCCCGTCATTCCTGTGAGTCCCACCTGGTCATTCACCATGAGATGGCTTTGGATGCATAGGATCAGGGGCAGCTCCACACCAACATCACTGTAAAAATTCCAAGGCAGAGTTACAGATTTACCTCCAAATCCACTGTTGAACCTCTCTCCCTGTTTTCCTGTCCTGGGATGGCCTCAGACTTCCTCATCACTCATTTGGTCTCTTTATCTCCTCATCCTCCTCTCTTGTCCTGGTCCTTCTCTTAACTGGCTATCAGGTTGTATAGGATACTAACTTAGAATGACACCATAAAATTAGCAGCTGGAAATGGGGAAAGGTAATCTATTTTTACTGGGGGATGAGGGAACCCTAAAACCAAGTTAGCCACGGAACAGGTTTCTGAAAGGAAAGGTGGTTTTCTCACTGAGCTCACAGGGAACCTGATCTGGGAGAAGGGTAGGGAAAAGCTTGATTGTCTCAGTCAAACTGGGAGGAAAACAGAAGGGATAAATGTTCAGCTTCTCAACCCCTGCCCAGACAGACCCTGAACCCTCCCTCACCCTCTACTGGACAGCATCAGATTGACTCTGACTTTGTAAAACACCAGGATCCCCAGAAGCTCTTTGTTCATTCCTGGTCGAAGACTGGAGGTGGTAGTTTTCATTGTGTGTTTGTGGGGGTGGGGAAAGGGGAGGAATTAATCAAGTCCCCCAATCCCTGTGTACCTTTTGTCTTCTATCAAGTCTCCCAAGCTCTACTCTCTCTTACTCATTGGGATCACATGTCTGTTCCTAAAATACAGTTTTACCATGTCACCCTCTCAAAATCCTACCTCTCTGAATATAACTACTCTGCTTAACAATATTGCCCTACCCAGCCTCTCTAATCTTTTTTTTTATATTTTTATTGATTTTTTTACAGAGAGGAAGGGAGAAGGATAGAGAGTTAGAAACATCGATGAGAGAGAGACAACAATCAGCTGCCTCTTGCATACCCCCTACTGGGGATGTGCCTGCAACCAAGGTACACGCCCTTGACCAGAATCGAACCTGGGACCTTTCAGTCCGCAGACTGACGCTCTATCCATTGAGCCAAACCAGTTTCAGCTGCCTCTCTAATCTTTACCTCCTAATTCTCTAATATCTGGAAAACAACCTAAATGGACCCATCCTCTCACCATGGCCAAAAATGCCACCTTCTAGTCTTTGCTCATGCTATACTCCCAAATGGAATGCTCTTTTCTTCCTTTATTGCTATCCAGACTCTACACATTCTTTTTGTTGTTGTTGTTGTTAACCCTCACCTGAAGATATTTTTCCATTTTTTAGAGAGAGTAGAAGGGAAGGGGAGAAACACACAGAGAGAAACATCTTTGTGAGAGAGACACATCAATTGGTTGCATCCCACATGAGCCCTGATCAAGCCGGCAACCAAGTTATATGCCCTTGTCCAAAATCGAACCTGGGACCCTTTAGTTCGCAGGCTGATGCTCTATTCACTAAGCCAATCCAGCTAAGGCGGATTCTACACATTCTTTAAGATCTAGCTCATTTTATCTCCTCCAGGAAACCCTCTCCAGCTATGTTGGCTTTTTTTACCTTCGATTGGATCTATAATCTGAACCACCTATACTAACATTTAACTGTTAAGATTGCATTTGCATTCCTCTCTGTTCCCCATCTAGGCCATAAATTGACTGAAGGCAGAGACTGTCTTAAATTTTTTGTATTTTGTAATAGGTGCTCAATAAAAAAACAAAAACACATGATTGAAAAATAAGACAAAGAAAGCTGTATATTCTTGAGAAAGTCTTCATTGATTGGGGATATTGATCTTCTATAAAATAATTTATAAGGGTCTTTCTAGCATTAGTAATCTATAGCTATATGATTGATGAGGCATGAGGAGAGGCAGAAGGGAATGAATGAATGTCATATGGTTTTTTCTAGGAGATACATCTAACACTAAGGTCTCTGAAGTCAAAAGACCAAATAAATGACTTGATATAATTCTATCAATTTGTATCATATCTTTCTCATTTTTTGTCTTCCTTTTCCTCCATTTTCATCTCCTAATCTTTCTTGCATTTCTATCTTCCCTAGAGAGTAGATACTGTAGAGATCACAGTGTTAGAACCAGATGACATGTGCTAGAATCCTTTCCATCTCTGCCACTTATTAACTCTATAAAGAATCAAGAAGAAATGAAAAATGACATTGCTGCTGTAAAGAACTCACTAGAAAGCATCAAAAGTAGACTAGAAGAAGCAGAGGACTGCATCAGTGAGCTAGAAGACAAGGTAGGAAAAAATACCCAAGTACAGCAGCTTCTAAAAAAATTCAAAAGCCAGAGGAGAGCCTAAGGGAACATTGGGATAACACAAAACAAAACAACATCCACATAATTGGGTTTCCAGAAAGAGTGGAAACTGATCAAGGAATAGAAAACCTGTTTGAAGAAATAATGACAGAAAACTTTCCTGATATAGGAGGGAAAAATCCCACACAAATCCAAGAAGTTCACAGAGTCCCAAACAAAATGAACCCCAAAAAAAACTGACACCAGGGCACATTATAATTAAATTGGGAAACACCAATGACAAAGTAAGAATCTTAAAAGCAACCAGAGAAATACAGAAAGTTACCTACAAAGGAACCCCCATCAGACTAGCAACTGATTTCTCAACAGAAACACATCAGGCCAAAAGGGAATGGAATGAAATAAAGTCATGCAAAAGAAGGGTCTGAATCCAAGAATACTGTACCCAGCAAAGCTTTCAATCAAATTGAAGGTGAAATCAGGAGCTTCACAGACAAAAAAAAGGACTAAGGGAATTTATTACCACCAAACCAGCAATGCAAGAAATGTTAAAGGGTCTGTTGAAAAAAAAAAAGTGAAGTGAAGTGAAGAAGGAATGCAGGGGTAAAGAATAAAAATGGCGACTGATAAGTACCTATCAATAATAACTTTAAATGTAAATGGATTAAAAGCTCCAATCAAAGGACATAGGATAACAAATTGGGTAAGAAAACATGACCCATATATGTGCTGTCTACAAGAAACCCACCTCAGAAAAAGAGATGCACACAGACCGAGGGCGAAGGGATGGAATACTGTTTTTCAGGCAAATGGAAATGAAAAAAAAAAAAAAGCTGGGGTTGCAATACTTATATCTGACAAATTAGATCTCAAAGTGAAGGACATAACAAGAGATAAGGAAAGCTACTTCATAATAATAAAGGGAGCAATCCAACAAGAAGAAATAACTCTGGTAAACATATACATACCCAATATAGGAGCACTCAAATACATAAAAAAACTCCTGGAAGATATTGAGAGGGAGATTGACAGCAATACAATCATAGTAGGAGACTTTAATACCCCACTGTCACCACTGGACAAATCCTCTAAACAAAAAAAATCAGAAAAGAAACAGCAATCCTAAATGACTCACTAGAGCAGATGCAATTAATTGATATCTTCAGAACATTTCATCCCAATGCCAGTGAATATACATTCTTCTCAAGTGCACATGGGTCATTTTCAAAGATAGACTATATGTTGGGTCATAGGCAAAATTTCTTCAAATTCAAGAAGATAGAAATCATATCAAGCATCTTCTCAGATCACAGTGACATAAAACTGAAAATCAACTACAATAAAAACAATATAAAGAAATCAAACACATGGAGACTATTTCGAGGGTGCGGAGAAAAAGGAACCCTTGTGCACTGCTGCTGGAAATGCAAACTGGTGCAGCCACTGTGGAGAACAGTATGGAGTTTCCTCAAAAAACTAAAAATGGAACTCCCATTGGACCCAGCAATCCCACTCTGAGGAATATATCCTAAGAAACTAGAAACACCAATCAGAAAGGATTTATGCACCCCTATGTTCATAGCAGCACAATTTACAATAGCTACAATTTGGAAACAGCCTAGGTGCCCATCAGCAGATGAGTGGATCAGAAAACTGTGGTACATCTACACAATGGAATTCTATGCTGCAATAAAAAAGAAGGAATTCTTACCATTTGCAGCAACCTGGATGGAACTGGAGAGCATTATGCTAAGGAAATAAGCCAGTCAATGAAGGAGAAACACCACATGATCTCACTCATTTGTGGATAATAACATTATGAACTGGTGAACAAAAAGATAGATACAGAGGCAGTAAAGCATCAAACAGACTGCCAAATTATAGCAGGAAAGTTAGGGAGAGGTGGGGTAAATAAGAGATCAACCAAATGACTTGTATGCATGCATATAAGCATAACCAATGAACACAAGACACTGAAAAGTTAGGGTATGCTTGGGAGGGGGGGCAATGGGAAGATATGTATACATGTAACACATTAATAAAAAATGGGTTATTCAGAACCTTTCCTTTGTGACCCACAGACATTTCACATGCCAATCCTACACCCCAGTCCTTGCTTGCATAATGGAAGCAGGTGAAGGCATGCTTCAGAGAACTCCTTTATATCCTAGATGTAGGCATCTAGACCCTTGGTCAGCAAAATATGGCTCACTGGCCAAATCTTGCCTGCTACCTGGTTTCTATCGCCCCTAAGCTAAGAATGATTATTATGTTTCTCAATGTTTGAAAAAAAATCAAAGAACAATAATATTTCATGACATGTGGGAATTATATAAAATTGCAATTTAGTATCTATAAATAAAGTTGTATTGAGACACAGGCATGCTCATTCATTTTTATGCTATCTGTGCCTGCTTTTACACTACAGTTGAGTAGTTACAAGAGAAAATAAATGGTTTGCAAAGCCTAGTTGTTTTTTGGCCCTTTACATAAAAGTTTGCTGACTCTTGCCTTGTTTAGAGCAAAGCAGAGAAGTCAGAGGGGAATCAGAACCAGGAGATACATATGAAAATATCTATTGCATCAAAATTTATCATAGCATAAAATTGGAAATAATTTAAATATCTGTCAAGGGGTAATACAGTTGTACTATGTTTATATAATGGAATACTAAACTGAGATTCAAATAAATAAACTAGAACTTCATGTGTTAATATGGTTAAATCTCAAAAAATAATGAATAAAACAAGCTAGCTGCAGAGAGATATGCATATAAAAGTTTAAGTTTATAACATTTAAAGTCATGTAGAACAATACTAAACTTGCTCACAGATATATAAATATAAAGTAGGAATGTAGAAACATCATAGGAATAATAAACAATTTTGGGCTAGTGGACAGAAATGGGGTGGGGTGAGGAGAAAAGGAAGAGGGAGGGAGGAAGGGGAATGGGATCAGGGAACTACACATGGGGGACTTTTATTATCAATAGTATTACAGATGACCCCCATTTCTCCTCCCATTGGCCCACCTCTGCCCTGCCCATGCCCCATCCCAGGCCTTTACCACAGTATTGTCTGTGTATAAGGGCTATGTATATATGCATACAAGTTCTTTGGTTAATCTCTTCTAGTCCTCCCAACTTCTCCCTCTCTGAGATCTGTCAGTCTGTTCCATGAGTCAATACCTCTGGACCTACTTTGTTCATCAGTTTATTTTGTTCATTAGATTCCACATATAAGTGAGATCATATGGTATTTGTCTTTCTCTGACTGGCTTATTTCCCTTAGCATAATACTCTCCAGGTCCCTCCATGCTCTACAAAGCTAGTTGGTATTTGTTACAGAATTCTCTGGGATCAGAATACCTGGGCTTGAATATGACTTATATAAATCCCTCTAGTTCTCTGAGCCTGTTATTTCACCTGTCAATAACAGGACTGCACTAGGAATTCTACGTATGTTATTTAGACCTCACAGCATTCCTCTGAAGTATTATCTCCACTTTACAGGCGGAGAAAATGAGCTCACAGTAGTTAAGTGATGGCCCAGGATTTCAAGCCAGGCCTGTCTGACTCCAAAGCCCAGACTTATGTGTGCCCAACCTTAACTCACAGGACAGTTGTGAGGAGTTGATGTATAGGAAATTATAAAGTAATTATAGATGCAGATGATGATGACGATGATGATGATGATGATGATGGGAATATTGGCAGAAATGGAACAGTTAGAGGTGAATTCATACTTTGTAGTTGGTACCTAAGATTAGTGGCAAATAAAAGCTGCTACAATATACTAGTGGAGTGTGGGATGAGGTACAGAGTGGTTCTCAATCTTTTTTAATGCTATGACCTTTTAATACAGTTCCTCATGTTGTGGTGACCCCCAATCCTAAAATTATTTTCGTTGCTACTTCATAACTGTAATTTTGCTACTGTTATGAATCATAATGTAAATATCTGTGTTTTCTGATGGTCTTAGGCTCTACAGCAGCGGTTCTCAAATTGTGGGTTGCGACCCACAGGTTAAAAACTGCTAGCAAGGTCGCCTAAGACCATCGGAAAACAGATATTTACATTATGATTCATTAACAGTAGCAAAATTACAGTTATGAAGTAGCAACGAAAATAATTTTAGGATTGGGGGTCACTACAACATGAGGAACTGTATTAAAAGGTCACAGCGTTAAAAAAGGTTGAGAACCACTGGATAACTGTCCAACAACATAGTGACACAAATTGAGAAAAGGTAGAAAAGAGGTGGGCAATCTTAATTCTATCAGGATCCCTGAGCCAAAGAAAATTACTGAAGGCCACACTCTAGTAGAGAGCAACTTATTTCAGTATTTTTTGAGAGAAACAAAATATCGAACAACCAAATTATCTGCTTTTAAAATTAAGAGCAAGGAAAATGAACCTGAGAAGGCCAAAAAGGGTTAATTCCAATGTAACCCTGATATTTGGGGGATAGTGATCTGAATCCATGTCAGAAAGCTCAGTGTACATTCTTGATAACCTACAATTAAGTCCCTCTCTCCTTCCTAGATACTGGTTTTGCAAAACCTGTTACTGTGAACAGTGCACTGCCCTGGAGGGAGGTTATTAATGCTGGCACCAGGCCAAATCATCAGAAATGTCCTGGAAACCCCCAATACCTGGGGGCCTTCTTTCAAGGTCCGTGAAAAGGACCAGAAACATAATCCATACTTTTTGGACAAAGAACATAGGGAGATATAAAGGAAAGCCCCATGCATATTCTGTCACTCAGATTTGGAAGGCTGTTCCCTGAGTCCACCAGCATATTAAACAGTATCTCTCCATTTCTTTGAAATGTCCTTGGTTTTCTTTGGTCTTTTGTAACAGCTGATTCCCTGATCAGGAAACCAACTGTGCTTGGCTTTTTATGGCCTCCTGTAAGGGGACAGAGCTTGGGACCAGGGAGCACAAGATAGGCCTCCAGAAAGTGCGCCCTATTGATTTTAGCAGAATTGAACTGGGGGACTCCTGGTGCTCCCGGACCTCAGCCTAGGACCCTGCCGGCATCTGGAGAAAGTGGACGGACACTTCTGGACCTGTTGACAAAATTAGTAACATAGGGGGCCCAGTCAGTCAGGTCCACTCCAAATGAGTGGAAGGGGAGCTTGATCACCTCCTCGGAAGTCATAGGACTTCATCAGTTAAATTGGTCAGGAATCAGAAATTGGGTGGACTGTTTTTTAAAACTCTGAGTGAATGTCTGGTGAAAGTGTGTGAGTGTGGCAGAGAGGGCCTGCCCTATCCTATTCTTTGTGTGGCTCCACGACCTTGGTTACAGAGTCTAGTGGGCTCCAACCTGCGGTTCCGTGATTTGTCATAAGGAATAATGGTGACACACCCCCACATGGAGGTGACCAGGTCCGGGGTTTATACGGATGTACCTTAGCTAAGATAAATCTAAGCTCCCAAGGGATGTGGCCAGGTGGGCATCTGAGTGAGGATCTGTGAAAACAGGTCACCCCTCCCTTGTCTGTCTCTCGCCACCCATCATCATGGGATTGGGACAGAGTAAACCCACTGTTCTCAATTGCATGTTGAAAAATTTTGAAAAGAGTCTCAATGGAGACTATGGTATTAAAATGAACCCCCAAAACATTGAGGAAATTCTGTGAGTTAGAATTGGCAGCCTTTGGAGTCCGCTGGCCCTTGGAAGGCTCCTTAGATAAGGGATTGGTCAGAGCAGTATGGAATGTAGTTACGAAAGACCTTGGACACTCAAATCAGTTTCCCTACATAGACAGCTGGTTAGAAATTGCTTAAACCTTGCCGCCTTGGGTCTGGTTCTGCATGTGTAATAAGGGACAGAGTAAGGTTTTGGTAGCAGGAGTGAAGAGGCAAGCAGGCCAGGATCAGGCTAAGGAAAAGCAGGCAGGAGAGGAGAAAGCAGAAGAGAAGCAAGCAGGAGAAAAGAAACAGGTCCCTCAAAAGGGAACCCAACTCCCGTTCTGCCAAGACCCCCTGAGGAAGTCCCGCCAGTTTTACCACCTTCATATGTGCCTCAGGCAGCACAAAGTGCTCCCCCCACACACACACTCTCGAGGGTCTGGAAGGTCCTGAAAGTCTGGAAACATCAACCCCCTCTGTCTCTCCTCACCTGGGTGGCGCTTGCATTCTGCCAATCAATGGCCCAAGCCACAACCTGCACATCAGATGCCTCTCAGGGAGTTTTGGGGTGCCCAAGTGCTTGGTGAAGATGGGTCCTTGCAGGAGGGAAGGTCAGTCTATTATTATCAGCCCTTTACCACAAGTGACATCCTGAATTGGAAACATCACATCCCAGCTTATTGTGAAAAACCTCAAACCTCAGGCCATGATAGATTCCTAGAAAGGATTTTCCAGACCCAGAAGCCCACCTGGGTGGAATGCAAGCAGCTCCTTTTCACATTCTTTAACACTGAGGAGTGCATGAGAATAGTATAAGAGGCTGGGAAGTGGCTCCAGACCCAGGCCCCGACAGGAATATTAGATATAGACAGATGGGCCAGGGATACCTTCCCAAATGAGGAACCCGATTGGAACCCGAACTCAGAAGATGGAAGGGCCAGGCTATAAAGATATTGGCTGGCCTTCCTCCAGGGGGTCAGGGCCAGAGCTAAGAAGCCCACCAATATGGCTAAAATCTCTGAGGTTTTCCAGAAGCATGACGAAAGTCCAGCAGCTTTCTATGAGAGACTATGTGAGGTATCCAGGATCTACACACCCTTTAACCCTGAGGCCCTGGAAAATCACACCATGGTAAATGCTGCTTTTGAGAAAATTATCAGGAGAAAATTACAGAAGCTAGAAGGGTTTGCAGGAAAAAAAATGCCACTGAACTGTTGGAGATAGCCAATAAGGTTTTCATCAATTGAGACAGTGTGACAAGGAGGGAGGAAGAAAAGAGAATACAAAGAAGGGCCAATATAGTAGCAGTGGCTTTTAGAGGCTCAAGCTCCCCGATAGATCAGAAAGGGAAGCAAGAATACGGATCAGGGGGAAAAGGAAGAATGATCCTGAGATGAGACCAGTGTTCCTATTGTAAGGAAACAGGACACTGGAAGAATGAATGCCCCAAACAACACAGTAAGAAAATTGGACCCCCTTTTCCACCCAGTTGCTATCAACCGGAGCCACCTGAAGCAGATCTCATTGGACTAGCAATGGCTGATTCTGACTAGGATAGACCGGGCTCTTTTCAGCTAGGCGCCCACAAGCCCATGGTCAGAATGAAAATTGGGGGCTAGACTATGGACTTTACTGTTGATACAGGAACTGAGCACTCAGTAGTCACTCAGAAAGTAGCACCTCTCTCAGGAAAGGAGGTCACCATTATTGGAGCTCCTGGGGACCAGACCCATAGACCATTCTGCCGCCCTCGCTGATGCCAACTTGGTGGTCATCAAGTAATTCATGAATTCCTGTATTTGCCAGCCTGCCCAGTGCTTCTAATGGGCAGAGACCTTTTAGCCAAAATGGGGGCCAAAATCACTTTTGCTCCAAATGGCTCAGCACAGTTTCACCTAAGTGAGGAGACCTCCCCAATGATCCTGTCTCCAGCAGTGCAAAGGGAGGAAGAATGGAGACTTTATACCTCCCAGTCAAAGGCCTCACCATTATAACCTGAATTAGAAAAAGAATTCCCGCTGGTCTGGGCTGAAGGAAATCCTCCAGGCCTGGCTAAGGACCAAGCACTGGTACTGACTGACTTAAAGCCTGGGACATAGCCTATTAAAATCTGCCAATATCCAATTCCAAGAGAAGCACGCCTAGAAATCCAGATCCACTTAGACAGGCTGCTTCAGTGGGGACTTGTTAAATGATGCAGGTCGCCATGGAACACACCACTCTTGCCTGTCAAAAAGCCTGGGACTAATGACTACTGCCTGGTGCAGGACCTGCGGGCTGTTAATGAGGCTGTTGTAACCCTGCATTCAACACTGCTGAACCCCTACACTTTTCTGGGACTCATCCCATCAGAGGCATGCCTAGATCTGAAAGATGCCTTTTTCGGCCTTAGGTTAACTTCTTCCAGCCAGCCTCTCTTTGCTTTTGAATGGGAAAACCCAACTACAGGGGCCAAGGAGAAGTTCACCTGGACCAGACTGCCACAAGGGTTCAAGAACTCCCCTACTCGGAGAATCCAAGATGGCAGCATAGGTAAACACCTACACTGCTGCCTTGCACAACAATTTCAAAACTACACCTAAAAGACAGAACAGACATCATCCAGAACCACAGGAAAGCTGGCCGAGTGTAAGTTCTACAGCTAGAAGGAAAGAGAGGGGCTCACAGAAACCCAGAGGAGCTGCAAAACGCCGAGGTAAGGAGACGCGCGCGCTAAGAGAGCGGGTGCGGGAGTACCTGGCTGGCTTTCTCTGGCGGGAGGGAAACGGAGACTCTCAAAGGCATTGAACCCCTTATCTTACGACACTAAACCCCAGATCCAGCCGAAACTCATACGGGGGGAGTTTGGACTGTGAAAAGGGAGAGGTGCACGGAAATTTAGGGGAGTCGCAGAAGATCAGGTCCGGTCTCACACGCGCACGGTGCTGCACGGAGGACAGATTGCTGATTGTGCCACTGGCTTTCGCAAGTAGGCGGGAGACAGACCCTCCGAACTGTGCCACTTCTGAGTCCACTGGGCCCCTGTTTTGGGTGAAACCCTGGGGACCTAGACTCGTGTGGTCCTGGTGTGCAGGGAAGCTGGAAAGGCAGCGGTTAGAGGCACTGCGGGTGCGCGCACACAAGGACCGCTCCAGCCATTGCCCAGTCACGTGAGACTCAGGGGCCATGGAGGGCGGGGCTGACTGGAAGGCAAGGCGGTCCCTTAATCCCTGAGACTCCACCCATCCCAAGCTCAACAGAGGCTTCTGTTGCTTTGCGTCTGGTATCATAAGGCTGAATTCAACACAGAAGTTTCCCCAGCATAGTGAAAATGCTGAGACAAGGGAAGGGATCACAAACAAAAGAAATGGAGGAAAAAAAACGACTGGATATAGAGTTCAAAACCACACTTATAAGGTTTTTCAAGAATATGCTAGAAAAGTTGGGTAAATTTAGTGAGACCCAAGAGGAGATGAAAAAGGACCAACTAGAGATGGAAAAGGTCCAACTAAAGATGATAAAGGACCAAATAGAAATTAAACATACACTGACTGAAATAAAAAATATTATACAGAGTCCTAACAGCAGACTAGAGAAAGGCAAGAATCAAGTAAAAAATTTGAAATATAAAGAAGCAGACAACATTCAACTGGAAAAGCAAGAAGAGAAAAGAATCCAAAAATGTGAACATAATGTAAGGAGCCTCTGGGACAGCTTCAAGCGTATTAACATCAGAATTGTGGGGGTGCCAGAAGAAGAGAGAGAGCAAGATACTGAAAACCTATTTAAAGAAATAATGACTGAAAACTTCCCACATTTGGTAAAAGAAATAGACTTACAAGTCCAGGAAGCACACAGAACCCCATATAAAAGGAATCCAAAGAGGACCACACCAAGACACATCATAATTAAAATACCAAGAGCAAAAGACAAAGAGAGAATATTAAAAGCAGCAAGAGAAAAACAGTTTATTACCTGCAAGGGAGCACCCATACGACTGTCAGCTGATTTCTCAACAGAAACGATGCAGGCCAGACGGGAGTGGCAAGAAATATTCAACGTGATGAATAGCAAGAACCTACAACCAAGAATACTCTATCCAGCAAAGCTATCATTCAGAATTGAAGGGCAGATAAAGAGCTTCACAGAGAAGAAAAAGCTAAAGGAGTTCATCAACTCCAAACCAGTATTATATGAAATGCTGAAAGGTACTCTTTTAGAAAAGGAAGAAGCAAAAGGTAAAAGACAAAAAATTATGAACAACAAATACATATCTATCAACAAGTGAATCTAAAAATTAAGTGAATTAAAAATTTGATCAACAGAATAAACTGGTTAATATAATAGAATCAGGAGCACAGAAAGGGAATGGACTGATAATTCTCAGGGGGGAAGGGGTGAGGGATGTACAGGGAGAGACTGGACAAAAATCATACACCTGTGGATGAGATCAATGGGAGGAAGCTAAAGGCAGAGGGAGGGGTGGGAGCTGGGTGGAGGGGTGCTATGGAGGGTAAAAAAGAGAAACAAATGTAATAATCTGAATAATAAAGATTTAATTAAAAAAAAAGAACTCCCCTACTCTTTTTAGTGGATCACTAGCATCTGATCTAAGTTCCCAGGACAGGAGTTGGGGCGGGGGGTGTTCTACTCCAGTATGTAGATGACCTCCTACTGGCCAGCTCCACACAAGCTCAGTTCTGGGAGGGAACACGAACCCTTCTGGGACTTTTAATTGAAACAGATTATCGGGTATCTAAGAAAAAAGCACAGATTTGTCAGAAAGAAGTCAAGTATCTAGGCCTTTGGGTCACCCAAGGGAAACGAAGGCTAGGGATTGAAAGGAAGCAGGCAGTATGTGCCATTCCAGTCCCTAGCACCCGACAGCAGATTTGGGAATTCCTAGGAGCGGCGGGGTTCTGTCGAATTTGGATCCCAGGGTTTTCAGACCTGGATAAACCTCTCTATGAAGCTTTATAAGGAGAAGAGAAGGCAACCATCAACTGAGGTCCTGAACAGGAGAAAGCCTTCATTCCCATAAAGGCAAAGCTCACTGAGGTCCAACCACTAGGGCTACCATATGTGACACGAGACTTTAATCTTATTGTTCACAAGAAAGCAGGGTAGCCCTAGGAGTTCTAACCCAGAAGTTTGGACCCTGGCAAAGTCTATCTCTCCAAGCAGATTGACCCAGTAGGTTCCTGGTGGCCCTCATGACTCAGGGCCCTTGCAGCCACTGCATTGTTAGTTAAGGAAGTGGATAAGCTTACCTTAGGACAAAACTTAAATGTAAAAGTACCTCATGCTATTGTCACCCTGATGGAAGCAAGGGGCAGCACTGGCTGACTCATGCTCGAATGACTCAATATCATCCACCATTGCCTGTTAAGTGAGAATCTGTGGGTACAATTAGAAGCAGTGAGAACTCTTAATCCTACCACCTTTCTACCCATTGCTGAGGGGGCCTCTGAGCATGATTGCCTGGAAGTCCTAGAGGAGGTTTATTCCAGCCGGCCAGATCTAATGGATAGGTCCCTGCCAACCTCAGACTTGGTATTGTTCACAGATGGCAGCAGCTTCTTAAATAAAGGAAAAAGATGAGCCAGATATGCAACTGTATCAAACTTTGAGACAATTGAGGCACAGGCCTTGCCTGAAGGATGGTCAATGCAGAGGGCAGAACTTTGGGCCCTTGCCAAAGCCTTGGAACTCAGTAAGGATAAGTGTGCCAACATCTACACTGACTCACGCTATACCTTTGCCACCCTGCATATCCATAGGGCCATATATAAGGAAAGGGGGCTCTTGACAGCCAGAGGAAAATGAATCAAAAATCATAATGAGATTTAAAGTTACTAGAAGCAATTTGGGAACCCAAGGAAATAGCCATCATCCATTGCAAAGGTCACCATAAAGGGAAAGACTCAGTATCAGAAGGAAACCAAGCTGGCTGCTAAAGAACAAGTGGCACCATCATGGATCATGTTGGCCCCCAAATTACCTGAACCTCCAAAGTACACTTCTCAGGAAGAGGAATGGGCCCAGCAAGAGGGGGGCAAGAGAACGAAGGGAGGCTGGTGGATACTCCAAGATCATAGGGTCTATGTCCCAGAACAGTTAGTGCATAAGGCAGTCCTCCAGTAGCATGAACTCACTCATTTAGGGAAGGCTGCCCTAGAAGCTTTGTTAGGTACTACCTAGTTGCCCATCTTCCCTCCTCTATGGTCCAAACAATGCCAAACAGGGTCCTGTGGAGCTGATAGGAGTTCAGCGCTGTGGGCAAGCTCCTTTTGAGGACGTAGAGGTAGATTTTACAGAAGTAGGGCCTAGCAGAGGAAATAAATACCTGCTAGTTTTCGTTTGCACCTTTTCAGGCTGGGTCGAGGCATATCCCACTCACACAGAAAAGGCGAGAAAAGTCACTAAGGCATTGTTGAAGGATATAATTCCACAGTATGGAATGCCTCTGACCCTAGGGTCTGATAATGGCCCAGCTTTTGTAGCAGAAATAGTACAACAGGTAGGCTTTAGGAATTAAGTGGAACCTACATACAGCCTACAGGCCTCAGAGTTCAGGGAAAGTAGAGCTCATGAACCAGACTCTAAAGCAGGCTATGGTAAGCTATGCCAAGAGACAACCTACCCTGGACAGATATCTCTCCTCTTGTACTCCCGTGGGTACACTGTGCCCTGAGGGCCAGGGTAGGTTTCTCTCCCTTTGAAATTCTATATGGTAGACCCCCCTCCCTTAATTCGGCCAAAGGGAGATTTGGGGGAAATAGGGAACTTAGAAATCCAGAAACAACTACAAGGACACAGATGGTTTACTGACTGAATACCCATCTCTACAGGAACAGCCGTACATCCTTATAAACCTGGAGACCAGGTTTGGGTAAAGGACTAGAAAAGGGAGCCCCTCACAGCTTCCTGGAAGAAACCTTATCCAGTCATATTAACCACCCCCATAGCTTTCAAGGTTGCAGGACTGAACACCTGGATCCACCATTGCCAGGTGAAGACAGCCCACTAGCCAAGTGATGCCCAGCCTGAGTAGAAGGTGACCTCTGACCAGAAACACCCCCTGAGGATCATTCTCAAGATGACAGTGAATCTGGCCAATCAACTGCTCCAAGGAATTCATAAATGCCCTGCTGAATTCTCCCTAACACTAATCTTTCTTTCCTATCTCCTCCTAAAGCAGCGGTTCTCAACCTGTGGGTTGCGAACAGCTAGCAGGGTCTCCTAAGACCATCAGAAAACACAGATATTTACATTAAGATTCATAATAGTAGCAAATTACAGTTATGAAGTAGTGACAAAAATAATTTTCTGGTTGGGGATCACCACAACATAAAGAACTGTATTAAAGGGTTGCGGCATTAGGAAGGTTGAGAACCACTGTCCTAAAGGTAATATGCTCTGGTATTTCTGGATAATCATTGGTTTTGTCTTTCTAATAATTCTCATTTTGTCTTGTTATGAGTGCCGCCAGAACCCGAGGCTAGTACCAGGAGGAGAACTCATCTGCCCTTGCTGAGACACAGAAGCACCATAAAATTACTGCTTCCCACACAGCAAGGAAACAAAGGCCTCATCATGAATTGTTGGGCTACAGCTTGTCATGCTATCCTTGGCTACACCTGCCTTGCAGGAATAGCCATAATACTGCTCTTTGTCCTAGAGGTTCACTGTTGTGGACCCCCACTGAACAGAAATAGAAGGAATAACATGCTCCCACTAATAATATTAGCTAGCATATACTTGCCTCCCATAGGGACCACTGCCACATTGTCCTTGCTTAGAGACTCACTACCCAAAAATGCTAGACTGGGTAGCCTACAGGAAAACCCCATCAAGCCAGATTTTTGTTAGCTGTACTCATTAGCCTGCAGCATATTATGACTCCACTACCAAATGCACGTGTGTGTGTATAGCGGGGGGCGAGGGGGAGAGTGTATCGAATGGAAAAAATGATAGGACCTGTCATGGCCAATGTGCAGCTAATTAATGTTGCTCCTATTTGTTTCAGCAGTACCCAGGCCCAACATCCAACAGGTCGCCTCCCAGATGAACTATGCAATTCTATCCTCAAGGCTGAAAACACCGCCTACACCTGGTGCTCCCCTGCAGGAACATTCTACATGTGTGGGACCGCTGCTTACCTCTGCCTGCCTGAAAACTGGATGGGAATGCCTTTAAACTTCAGAATTCCCTACAAACCCCTCACAGGATGCTAACCCCTTTGTCATCGTCCTTTTCAGCTGGAAGCAGTTAAGAGTGGTTGTTATCCATGTTCACTATAACATCCCGTAGTTGTATCACAAAGCTAAGAGAGGCTTGTGGGACAAGGGAGAGGTGGGGAATGAGAAGGGTCAATTCCAATGTAACCCTGATATTTGGGGGATAATGATCTGAATCCATGTCAGCAAATTCAGTGTACATTCTTGATAACCTATAATTAAGTCCCTATCCTTTCCAGATACTGGTCTTGCAAAACCTGTTACTGTGAACAGTGCACTGCCCCAGAGGGAGGTTTATTAACGGTGGCACCAGGCAAGACCATCAGATATGGCCTGGAGACCCCCAACACCTGGGGGCCTTCTTGCAAGGCCTGCAAAAAGGACTGGAAGCATAATCTATATTTGCGGGACAAAGACCACAGAAAGATACGGGAGGAAGAGTTCATTGGTACACCACTTTGGAGGGCAATTTGACAATAGAAAGCTTAATACATGCATGCCTTTGGCCATTCATTCCTTTTCTAGGCATTTAGTCTAAAGAAATAATTGGGGGGAAAAATATGGCAGGAAGGTAGGGAGGGAGAGTGTATTAGGGAGTGAGGGAGCGATAGAGCAGTGTGTGGACCTGAGTGGGTGTGTATATGAGTGAAATAGGGACAGTTAGATCCTACAGGTCTTCTAAGGGGCTGCCAATCCGGGCAGTCTTAGATGGCAAAACCCTGCTGCTGCCGCAAACACTCCAGGGAGAACACCAGTGGGACAGAGACCACACTATCTTGAAAACCAGAACTGCTTGAGACTAGGATCCTAGCCTCGCCACCACCCAGTCTGGTCTTGGTAGCAAACTGGGACCCTACAGCCACTCTGGTAGAAGACCTGCGACCACAGCTGCAGACACCAAGACTCCAGGCACCCCGGATGCAGATTTCTGTGAGTCACAAAGCCAATCCCCATCCTCCACCCCCCCACCCCCCATGGCATCGGATAAGAACTGCCAGTCCTCAGCCACACAAATATCTTCTCCCATGCAGTGGGCTTTCTTGTTGTTTGGTTGATGGTTTCCTTTGCTGTGCAGAAGTTTTTTATTTCTATGTAGTCCCATTTGTTTATTTTTCTCTTTATTTTCCATTGCCTTAGGGGCAGTATCAGTGAAGAAGTTTCTTGGGCATATGTCTGAGATTTTGCTGCCTGTGGATTCCTCTAGTATTTTTATGGTTTCCCGTCTTATGTTTAAGTATTTTATCCATTTTGAGTTTATTTTTTGTGTGTGGTATAAGTTGGTGGTCATAGTTTCTTCCACTAATTTGGCTTTGTTATATCCCTCTGGTCCACTTGTCTAGTCCATTCATTCAGGTTACTTGTCTAGCATGAGTGACATTTCAGTTTGAGGCCCTTAACACAAAGACCAACAGGGACTCACACAGAGTAATGTTTCTTGCTGTTATTTACTGTGGCTATTGTTTTGTTTGTTTCTTTGTTTGGGATTTTTTTTAATGAAAAATATAAGAGGTTTCCCAACACAAAAGGAGAAACAGAAAGACATATACCATAGGTTTCAAAATGGCAACCTAAGGTCACAGCCAGCTTATAGAAAAATACAGTTTTAAAAATGTGTCCAGACCTTTAAAAATTTTTAATTAATTGCCAACATTTGAAAATCAGGAAATTTGCATAAAAAGATGGATTTCTGACATATTGGATCTTTCCATAGGCAGTCTAAACCCATGTTCTGTTAAGCAGTGAAGCAGGGGCACTACCAACAGTAATGGAGAAAATCAGAAATTTTAGAAACTATTTAAATTTCATCATGCATGTAAATTGTGTATAATTTTGGAAAATAACATTTTATTTTTGCTTTAAAACTATATCTATTTTTAAATATTATTTGGGGAAGTGGCATCATAATCTTTTCAGATTTTGGGCCTCTAAAGGTCTTATTCTGAGCTTCATTTCCTGTCCCTTTTTAACAATCAGGAAATTTGGCCCCACTGGGCTGGAATTCCCAGTTGTTAGGCCCACCAGACAAGGCATTACACACCATTGACTTGGCCTTTAAAGCTAATAAATTGAACAGATTACTTCTGCCCACGTGTACATAGGATTTGAGTTTGCTAACAACCAGTTAGTAAATTAAAAAAAGAGTAACACCGAAACTGGTTTGGCTGAGTGGATAGAGCGTCAACATGCGGACTGAAAGGTCCCAGGTTTAATTCCGGTCAAGGGCATGTACCTTGGTTGTGGGCACATCCCCAGTAGGGGGCGTGCAGGAGGCGGCTGATCGATGTCTCTCTCATTGATGTTTCTAACTCTCTAACCCTCTTCCTTCCTCTCTGTGAAAAATCAATAAAATATATTTAAAAAAAAGAGTAACTATTTTTATTCCCATTAGTTAAATTTTAGCTTTAATAATGATTTACCTCACTTGTTTAATAAAAAATGTTTAGCCGAAACCGGTTTGGCTCAGTGGAGAGAGCGTCGGCCTGTGGACTGAAGGGTCCCAGGTTCAATTCCGGTCAAGGGCATGTATCCTGGTTGCGGGCATATCCCCTGTAAGGGGTGTGCAGGAGGCAGCTGATCGATGTCTCTCTCTCATCGATGTTTCTAACTCTCTAACCCTCTCCCTTCCTCTCTGTAAAAAATCAATAAAATATATTTTAAAAAATGTTTATTGAGCTTTGTTCTACTGATACTAAATGTAAGGTGTTTTTTTTATACCAAAATAAAAAAAAAGAAATAATTGGACAAGTGTGATAAGATATATACAAGTATGTACTTTACAGGGTTGTTTATAATAGAAAAATATATCTAACAGCCGAAGACTGGCTAAACCATATAATATAGGACTAGGCAACTTAAAAATTATAGATTTTTATATGTTGACAAAAGAAGATTAGAAAAAATTATTTATAATAACATTTGAGAATATGAATAAATATGAGCTAATATGTTACTAGTAATTATCTGGGTTTTAGGATTATAGTGTCTTTCTCCTTTATCTGTACTTTCTAATCTTTCTGAAATTAAGATAAACAAGAATTTTCAAAATTGACAACAAATAAATTCACCTTGATTCTCAATTTTAGCCAATTAAAGTGGGAGAACGAAAAGAGGGAGAAAAAAAAGAGGGGACAAAGGAAAAGGAAAGACAGAGAAGGTGAGAAGAGGAAAAGAGGTGGCTGGAAGGAAGCAGGGGGAGGAAGGGAATGAAAGAGATGAGGAACAAGACAGAAAAGATCAGGAGGGGTGAGTCAGAGGGCATCTAATATTTCCTAAGGTGAGAGTGTTAGTCAGATGATTTGTTCTTAAATCCTTCTGTTTGCATGTGGAGAGGTCATCACTTTGTCTTTCAAGATCTTATTGGCTCTCAAGCGGTTTAGAATCATCTTTTGTTTGTGCTAGAACATATCTTGTATTTATTTTTTAAATTCAACATCTACTCTAAAGCTATTAATTTATATTTGTGTTTATTATACTAATAATACATATTAATTGTGTGAAAATGAGAAAATACAAACAAAAAGGTAACTCAAATTCCACAATCATATATCATATTCCAGAAATAACTTCTGTTTATAACTGTTGAATTTGTTTCTCAACTTTGTTTCTATAATTAAACATAAGATCACCTTAGGCATTTATGACTTCTCTCTCACTGCCTTTTTTAAATTAAACTTTTTATTTTGAGACCATTGTAGGTTCACATACAGTTGTAAGAAATAATAGAAATCCCGGATAGATTTTTAATAGACAATACTTCATTCACATAACCACATATACTGCCGGAGAACTGGCCTTTAATCACTTAATGGTCTAGAATAAGCATATTTTACATCAACAAATGCATCTTGATAGAAAAAATATTTTATAAAATATGATGCAAATAAGATTATCTTCATAAAAGTAACAAAACAAAATAGCTAAGGAATTTACTTAAGAAATGTACACAACTTAAGTAAATAACAATATCAAACTCTAGTAAGGGACATACAGATGATGAGAATAAAAGAAAAAAATATTCCTGGACCAATATGCATTTTTTAAACTAAAGATTTCCTTCTGCAGGTTATTCTGAAGACTTTGCAGGAATGTGAAAAATGATTTAAGCTTTAGAAATAAAGAGCAATTGAAAATCTTAAATAAGTTGCTTAATTTACTGGCTATACCCCAATACTCCTCTGATATTAAAATTGGCTGGTCTGCTTATTCATACTGCTTAATCTGGCAGATTAAGACTGTTTTATTCTACAATATCTAAAGGTTACATCTGAATTAGTATTCATTAAGCTGTTCCGAGCCTTCTTTTAAAAAATATATTTCTTTATTAATTTCAGAGAGGAAGGAAGATGGAGAGAGAAATAGTAACATCAATGATGAGAAAGAATCATGGATTGGCTGCCTCCTGCACGCCCCCTTCTGGGTATGAAGCCTGCAACCCAGGCATGTGCCCTTGGCCAGAATCAAACCTGGGACCACAGGCTGACGCTCTATCCACAGAGTCAAGCTGGCCAGGGCTCTTCTGAGCTTTTTTCAAAATCAAATAGAATTTTCAATCAAGTAAGATCACAGAGTAAGAATTAAAAGAAAATAAAAAACAGTGAAAAAATATTTCAGTGCAATTTTGATCTTTAGTACTATGGCCAGAGTAATGAGGGTCTCATTAAATTTATCGAACTTTTCTAGGAAATTCTTGAAAAACGTTATAACTATGATTTTGAACTGTATACCAAGTCATTTGTTTCCCTCCATTTCTTTCATTTGTGATCTGTTTGTTTGTCTCCACATTTTCACTGCTTCCCTGAGTTGCTAGAGTAGCTTTGTGTGCTATTTGTCCTATATGGCCCAGTTACCTGAGGTGAAAACTCGATGCACTCCTTTGTGGACTGTGTGTACAGTCTTGTTGTAGTTAAGCCTTGATTGTTGGTATCATTGGGGAGAATTGACCTCCTGGCCAATTGGCTGTGGGTATCAGCTGTGTCTATGCCAGGAGAACTTCTGTGCTAGAGCCAGCCTTATGAGACAAGACTTGCAAAATTTCAAAAGCCTCTGTGCTCAGCTTGGATGGGGCAGAGTCTCAGGGCTGAGCAGACAGCTTTGGCTTTCCATCAGCCCTGTCCTATGAGGCCCCTGGGTCTGTGTCCCTTGGTAATCGCTGCAGACCTGTCTGTACGCACTTGCGCACATGCCTCCAGCCCTCTGCCTTTTGTAGCTCCCCTGAGTTTCCATACGTTCTGGGGACCCGTATGCGTCTGGGTCCCCAGGGTCTTGCCCAAAACTAGGGTTCAGTGCAGTCAGAAGTGGATTTCAGCGCAGTTGGGAGGTTCAGTCTTCCCCCTGCTAGAGAAAGCCAGCAGCACAATCAGCAGTCAGTCCTCTCTGTGTGCACTCACGCGTGCACCTCCAGACCTCTGCCTTCCGCAGCTCCCCTAAGTTTTTGTGTACTCCTCCCTTTCACAACAGTCCAAATTCTCCCCGTGTGAGTCTCGCCCGGAACTGAGGTTCAGTGCAGTTGGAACTGGGGTTCAGTGCAATTGGGAGTTTCTTTCTCCCTCCCTCTAGAGGAAGCCAGCCAGGCACTACACCGCCCGTCCTCTCCATGCACATGTCTCTGTACCTTAGCTTTTTGCAGCTCCTCTGAGTCTCCATGAGCCCCTCTCTTTCCTTTTAGTTGTAGAATTTCCATTCAGCCAGCCTTCCTGTGGTTCTGGATGATGTCCATTCTGTCTTTTAGCTGTAGTTTTGAAATTGTTGTGCAAGGCAGCAGTTTAGGTGTTCACCTATGCCACCATCTTGGTTTCTCTAATTTGGCTTTCTTATATCCTCTGGGCCACTGGTCTAGTCCACTCATTCAGGTTACTTGTCTGGCATGAGTGACATTTTAGTTTGAGGCCTTTGACACAAAGACCAACAGGATTTTTTCTTACTCTTTAGGACAAGCATGTTAAACTTGTGGCCTGCCAGCTGCGAGTTTAAAATGCTTGCTTTAGACCTTTTTAAAAAACAGGGTCAACAAGGACTACACTATCTGTGGAGAATAGGAGCAAAGGCACACCTGGTCAGGAATAACTCTCATACCGTGAAGCAGAAGTGGATACATGAAATGGTTTCTCTCATTTCCCCTTTTAATTGCCCTTCTCATTTGCATAGTCCTTTCCTAGCTTTCTTTTACTCCCTGGCTCCCATTCCCTCCTCCCTAGGCTCTTTTCCTTTTTGGACTCACATGGTCCACGAAGTCCCATTTTCTCAGGTAGATGGAAAGTTGTTGTGGAACAACCTCCCATGATATTTTCATAATAATTTTTAACATAGTCATCTGAATTCTTCAACCCAAAGCACTGAGACATTTAAGAATGTACCCAACTATCCTTTTTGCCCTCTCTTCTCTCATCTTCCCATTGGAGCAGGTCTTCTTAAACACCCTATGGGGAGGAAATCAGAAAGAGGATAGAATGGATGATTGGGAGAGAATGGAAGAGGAGATGAAGGGAGAGGAAAGAAAGGTTAAGTAGTGAGAAAAGGAAATATTCCTAGGATTAGAAGAGGCATAGGAGCATGAAATGGTGCAAAGATGAAGGTTGGAAACCCCTCTGCCCCAAAGGCAAGTGCTTGGATTTGGGTATGGGAGAAGTTACAGAATAATAGAATTAGATGTTATTACTTACCTGGAAATGTTGGCCATGGAGTTGATATAGAGCCTTTTCTGGGAGAGGGGAAGACGGAGGAAGGCTCAAGCATTTGGCCACTAGTTTCCTTAATCCTCTTTACTATACAATCCAGGCACACCTGCATAATGTAACCTTCCTTCTCCCTTTAGATAGAGCGCCATCTCCCCCATGAAGTGCTTTTTCTATTTCCTCTCTTGCTAAAGGTACTTATTCAGACATATTCTCACCCATTTAGTACATGGGGGAAAAACCCTGCCTGTTTTTATTTTTTACAAATTGTTGGCTAACTACACTGTCTATGCTTTAGAAAGTGCTGGCTTTCCTGGAGTAGCTGGGGCATTCTTGAAAGCCTTAGAGAGGGAAGAAACTTGTCTAAAGGGGCAATAGATAGGCCACTATCCAGCAAAGTGTGAGGAAAATTGGACTGGATGAGGCTGGACATCAAATACCACACAGTGGGCTCTAAGTTGTGTTTGTTAGCTATCCAGTTTGAATGAACAAACAAAAACAGATGCTTTTGTTCCTACAGTGGATTCTGAGCCTGAGTTCACTTCACAGTGGCCTTATCCCTTAGCTAAGAAAGGAGAGGAAAGGGGGAAAGATGGTTGGTGCCCTCATGCTCTTCATTTTTGGTGGCAGATACCTCTATAGAGGTTGAAAGCCTTTCTTGAACCTGTTCATCACTCTTTATTTTTTAAAAATTTAATGAATATTGTTAAGATTATTAAAATTGTTCCTCTTTTTTCCCCCATGGCTCCCTTCCACCCAGTTCCCACCCCACTCTCTGCCCTTACCCCCCACACTGTCCTCATCCATAGGTGTATGATTTTTGTCCAGTCTCTTCCCGCACAACCCACACCCCATTCCTTTTAAAAATTGTCAGTCCACTCCCTTTCTATGCCCCTGATTCTATTATATTTACCAGTTTATTCTGTTCATCAGATTTTTTATTCACTTGATTTTTAGATTCACTTGTTGATAGATATATATTTGTTGTTCATAATTTTTATCTTTACCTTTTTCTTCTTCTTCCTCTTCTTAAAGAGTACCTTTCAGCATTTCATATAATACTGGTTTGGTGGTGATGGACTCCTTTAGCTTTTTCTTATCTGTGAAGCTCTTTATCTGACCTTCAAATTCTGAATGATAGCTTTGCTGGGTAGAGTAATCTTGGTTGTAGGTTCCTGTTATCCATCACTTTGAATATTTCTTGCCACTCCCATTTGGCCTGCATAGTTTCTGTTGAGAAATCAGCTGACAGTCATATGGGTGCTCCCTTGTAAGTAACTAACTGTTTTCCTATTGCTGCCTTTAATATTCTCTCTTTGTCTTTTGCTCTTGGCATTTTAATTATGGTGTGTCTTGGTGTGGTCCTGTTCGGATTCCTTTTGTTTGGGGTTCTCTGTGCTTCCAGGATTTGTAAGCCTATTCACCAAGTGGGGGAAGTTTTCAGTCATTATTTCTTCAAGTAGGTTTTCAGTATCTTGCTCTCTCTCTTCTTCTGGCACCCCTACAATTTTGATGTTGGTACACTTGAAGTTGTCCCAGAGGCTTCTTCCACTATCTTCACATTTTTGGGTTCTTTTTGCTTTTTGCAGTTGAGCATTTTTTGCTTCTTTGTATTTCAAATCTTTGACTTGATTCTTGCGATCCTCTAGTCTGCTATTTGATCTCTGTATAATACTTTATTTCAGTCAGTGTATGCTTAATTTCTAGTTGGTCCTTTTTCATATCTTCAAAGGTCTCACTAAATTTATCAGCCTTTTCTAAAAAGTTCTTGAAAAACCTTGTAACTGTAGTTTTAAACTCTATATCCAGTCATTTGCTTTCCTTTATTTCCTTCGTTTGTGATCTGTTTCTTTGTCTCCACATTTTGGTTGTTTCCCTGAGTTGATAGAGTGGCTTTGTGTGCTAGGTGAACTATATGGCCCAGTGGCTCAACTTTCCCCGTTAACTGAAGTGGTCACTCTTGGTATACCTCTTTGTGGGCTGTGTGCACAGTCTTGTTGTAGTTAAACCTTGATTGTTGTTGGTATCACTGGGAGGAATTGACCTCCAGGCCAGTTGGCTGTGGGGATCAGCTGTGTCTATGCTGGGAGAACTTCTGTGCTTCAGACACCCTTATGAGACAAGGCTTGCAAAAGCCTCTGTGCTTAGCTTCGATGGGGCAGAGTCTCAGGGCTGAGCAGACAGTATTGGTTTCCTATAAGCCCTGCCCTAACAGGCCCCTGTATCTCAGTGTCCAGTGGTAATTGCTGCAAGCACCTTTGAGAGAAAGCCACCCTTGAGTTCTGCCTGCTGCCAGACAGTCCAGTTTCTCCCCAAATGAGTCTGGGTCCCCATAGTCTTTCCCGAAACTGCAGTTCAGTGCAAGCACCTCTGAGAGAAAGCCAGCCATGTACTCAGTTGCCCGCCCTCTCCACACGCACGCCTCGGTACCTCTGCCTTCTGCAGTTCCTCTGAGTCTCAGTGTGCTTTTCTCTTTCCTTCTAGTTGTAGAATTTCCACTCAGCCAGCTTTCCTGTGGTTCTAGATGATGTCCATTTTGTCTTTTAGTTGTAGTTTTAAAATTGTTGTGTGAGGTAGCCAGTTAGGTATTTACCCATGCTACCATCTTGGTTTCTCCCCCTGTTCATCACTCTTATCACTCTCTCCAGATTTCCCCATCATTTTTCTCATCCACATCCTAGGTGGTAGGCCTTAGAGAAAGGTACCATTAGAGAGAGGAAAATATCTCTGTAGTGCTTCTCTTTGATGCATATTAGATCTGTCCCTAGGGTGAGCTTAAGGGAGCTTCCAGAGGTCTCTTGCATGGTTTCTCAGCCTGAGTGCATGGTTGATGTGTCAGGAAAGGTGCCCCTCATCTATTATTAAGGGAAATGCTAAAGGGGTATGGGGCATTGTATTTTCTATAAATAGAGGAGTTTGAAATATTACCTGGAGAGAGAGTTGACGCTCACATCAGTCTCCAGCTCTGGTTGCTATGCCTTTCTCTCCAGTCTCTTATACTCAAAGTCCTCTGAGTGCTCAGATTGGTAGGGGTCCAGGGAAAAGAATAGCGTTCTGATGGGGAATAGGGAAGTTAGCATGAAATGCTGCTTTATAAATAGCTCAGGTGCCAAGAATTTGGAAAGCAGATTAGTGGCCATAGGATTAATGGCTAAAAGGTTAGCAGGCTCTTCATGTTGTGATAGGGTGGGGAAGAGGTTTGACTCTGATAGTGTTAAAGGCAGGGGAGCTTGAGAAATGGAAATATAGGGCTTTGGCCATGTGAGGCCTTGAACTTAAGGATTGGGATCAAAGGGAATCAGATGCCTGAAAGGAAAAGCATGATGAGGGATAGAAATAGGACTTATAGTATAAGCATTTGCATTTCTGAAAAGAGGTTTGTATCACCCTCCACTTTCTATATCTCTTGATCAGTTTTTACAAGCCACACCAAAGCCAACTAAATGGAAAAGAATATTCTTTCCTCAGCCCCCCCATCACTTAGGACTTGAGACTCTTGAAGCAGAAGTTTAGAAGCATTGATTATCTTAGCATATGTGCACAACAGAAACCAGTCTCCGGTAAGAGGGAGTGGAGATAGGGAAGGGGGCAATGAGTGCATCGAGCTGTGTGTGTACAAGTCTGTGAGCCTTGAACTTCTTTTCTTGTTGGAGAGAAGGTAACAAAGGATTCTTGACCCAAGAACAGGTTCTCCTGGCAGAATTTTGCATGTGAAGGGAATAGACAGTTGACATATGTATCACCTTCACTTGGAGTAAACCCTTCCTATCCTCTCCCCCCACCCAAGCTCTTGACTCCCCAATCCCTAAAACTAAGCCCATGCTATATGATATGTCTGTCTTGCAGTCTCCAGTACCCCCTATAAATATTTCTCTCTTTTATTCATCCAATGCGGCTAGAACGGTCCAGTTCCTGAGTAGGGGCAGCTGGGGATTGAGAAAATGAAAGAAAAAGACAGACACAGAGATAGAAGGAAAAAGCTCGGGCCAGGTAGGACAGTTGTCCTCTGATGGAGAGACATTGACCCAGAGCTGATACAATGCATTTATTTTATACAGTAAAATACCAGGAAGTTTTACTAAAGCCCCAAGACAAAGGAGACTATATGCATTCTTGTGGCTTTTTTGTAATTGTCACTTCTTGGTGGGCCTGGATAATTGTGTTTGTTCCTGGTGCTTGGCTGGATTTAGATAATGAAGCCCACTCCCTGGCACCTGAACTGAAAGTCAGGCTGACAACACACCTGCCTCTTGCAAGGTGTGTTTCCAGGATGTGTCTCTGCCAATGCCACTGGATTCAGCTGACAATAATTAAAGAAATGCTCATGTGCCTTCCCAGGCGCTCTCTACAACCCTCATAATGGCAGCAACAAAATTAATCTTCCTTACTTGACTGTCCTTCTCACAAGGCCCATGCCTAGGCTTTCTAGACAGGAAGAATGTAGAGACAGAATTTCCAAGATGTGGGAATATAGGACCTTACCCTCCTTATCTCCCCTCAGAGCTGACTGGTCTTTAGTATCTATCCACAATGCAGCCTTCAATCCTCCACAATCAGATGTTCTTTCCTCAGAGGGTGGCTCAGAGGGCTGGGCAGGGCCTTCCCTACTTCCTGCTTTCCACTGTAGGTACTGAATAGCTGTTCTGTATTCCCTTTGCACAGCTAGCTGTGTTAGCCCTTGTCATTCCTTGCCAGCATGCATCCTAGAGCCTTGTCTTTTAGTGACTGTAACTCTATCCTCAGGAATTTTCAGGTAGAGCTTGAAGCCCAGGCTCAACAGGAATCATAAAGTGACTGAAACTAATGCTGGACATACAGAAAAGAGTCATATAACACAATACAGTGTACAGATGATGTATTGTGGAATTGTACAACTGAAGCCTGTATAATTTTGTTAACTCATGTCACTCCAATAAACTCAATAAAAAGAAAAAAGAAAAGATTTGTATACTTGCCAAGGTTGGCATCTGTGGGGAGGGTGAAAAGCCCAAATGAATGTACTTCAGCCCATTTTTTGTCTTCAGAACCATACTTGAGGCTCATTACTCTTTCAACTTAGGTCTATGATCCTCTCAGCAGGAGTAGATCTGGCAGGTCTTTAATTAATTGTTATGCTTGAACTTAAACCATCATGTCTTTTCCAGGAGTCTATGCATTTCTTGACTGGGGTATAATTTACAAACAGTAAAACGCACTAATCTTAATTGCACAGCTTGGTGAATTTTGACCTACTGTGGAAGGCATAACAATGGCCCCCAAAGATGTTAGGTCCTAATCCCTGGAACCTATGAATATTACCTTGTATGACAAAAGGGACCTTGCAGGTATGATTAAACTATGGATCTTGACATGGGGAAATTATTATTTTGGATCATCTGGGTGGGCCCTAAATATAATCACTGGTCTCTTTATGGGAGGGAGGCAGAGGACGATAGGAAAAAGTTAACTACAGAACCAGAAGGATATGTGAGGACTGAAGCAAGCTGCTATGCTGCTGGCTTTGAAGATGGAGAAAGTGGCAACAGTAAAGGAATGTAGCTCCAGAAGCTGGAAAAGGCAAGGAAACGGGTTCTCCCCTATGGTTTCTCATGGTTGCAAGGTTGTAGTTCAGGTGCAGTCATGCTGACAGACTGATTTTAGCCCAGTGAAACTGTTTTTGATCCTTTTCAGGTTCTTACCCCCACTCACTCTACACAACTCAATATTCCCAGTCAGGCCTTCCAGTTAGGAAGTGATCACATCTCTAAAGTGAGGAAGGGATCTGTTATTCAGTAAGGGATTGTAACAGACAGGATTGTTTATCAACTCATTAGTCATACTCCCTTCCTTTTTGTGGGCAGAACCCCCAGTTTTGGGTACTCCATCATCTTCTACTTGGTGTTCTGCTATTCTAAGCTAGTTATGGTCATTTCATCCCCCTTTCCAGTGCTAGATTCAACTATAGGCTTAATTATAGGCATCATGGGATTCAGGCCACTGAGATGTGAAGGAAGTATGCTGGGGAGATTTTGGGAAAGGTTTACTGAGCGATAAAAATAAGTGCACAGGATAGAGGCTTTCCTCTCCTACCGCTGAATATTACCATGTTTGGATGCAATCAATGCCTGAGCTGCAGTAATCACCTTGTGACCATGAGAGTTGCTAAACAACATGCTGAGGGTTGCAGATCAGAAATATGGAAACAGGACTTTTTTATATAACATTGTTGAACCAGCCAACTCCAAAGCTGCCCACTCCTGGGCTTAGATGCAAGATAATACATTTCCTTATTTTAAAGCCAGAAGAGTTGGAATTTCATGTTATTCCAACTGAAGGCATACCAGAAAACTTAAGTGGGTTCTGAATCAGGGCATTGGCTCAGTGAGGGAGAATGGAAAGGAGACAGTTGAATCAAATGGTAGAAAGAGAGACTTCCCATGATGTCCTAGTTGCTGAACACAGCAGTACTGATTACTACCCTAAAGTTGTTAATAGCCTTGCTGGAGATAAAGAACAAACATTTACAAAGCTACAGAAAAGACACTGGAATAAAACTAACTTTAATTTAGTCATACTAGTGGCCCAGTGCACAAAATCTGTGCACATTAAAA
The DNA here is from genome assembly GCA_011751065.1 of Lasiurus cinereus. NCBI lineage: Eukaryota > Metazoa > Chordata > Mammalia > Chiroptera > Vespertilionidae > Lasiurus > Lasiurus cinereus. The sequence goes on along the minus strand of JAAGEH010000013.1, from coordinate 10,742,347 downwards.
GGGGATTAATTAGAGGAGATATTTTAATACTGCTACTTGCCCTTTCTCTATAATAGAAGCATCAGAGATGAAAGAAAATTAGTAAAATGTATATGAAAATCTTCCTCCTGTCAGAGTCTGGGACATGCCATAGGACACAGAGTCAAGTCCTCACCCACCTGAGGCACCTCAAAATTATGCGAGACCCAGACCCAGCTGGCCCCACATTTGTCAAGCCCCACCAGGTGGGGGGCATAGCCTCAGGACCCCCATCAAGCCCTGCAGGGTTGGGGCACAGCCTCAAGTCCCCCATCAAGCCCCGCTGGGTGTGTGTGTGTGGGTGCAACCTTAGGTCTTCTGGCCTAACACCAGGCAGGGGGTGCAGCTTCAGGACCTCCAACACACCCTCAGGTCCCCCATACTGGTGCCAGGGCAGGGGGCACTGCTTGAGGTCCCTTGGCCTGGTGCCAGAGCAGGTGATGCAGCCTGAGGTCCCCCAGCCTAGGCAGGATGGGGGTGCACCTTGAGGTCCCCCATCAAGCCCCACCGGGTGGAGGATGTAGCCTGAGATCCCCTGTCAAGCCCCGCCAGGCAGGGGGCATGGCCTGAGGTCCCCCATTAAGCCCCGCCTGGTGAGGCACACAGCCTCAGGTTCCCTGGCCTGGTGCCAGGCAGGGGGCCTAGCCTCAGGTCCTCTGGCACCAGAGTGGTGGGGCACAGACTGAGGTCCTCTAGCCCAGGACGGGGGTGCCCATTGAGCCCTGCCAGGCGAAGGACATGGCCTGGAGTCCCCTGTCAAGCTCTGCCGGGTGGGGGGTGCAACCTGAGGTCCCCCGGCCTGGTGCCAGGGGTGGGGGAATGGCCTGAGATCCCCTGTCAAACCGCACCAGGCAGGGGTGCGCAGCCTCATGTCTCCTGCCGCGGCCCAGCACCATGCAGCCTCAGGTTACTGCTGATTGCTCGTTAAGGCTCGTACAGGAACTTGGCCTCCACTATGGGTACAGGCATCTTTTGTTACAGAAACCCCACCTCCACTGTGGGTGCAGCCATCTTGTGTTACAGAAACCCCCAACTCTGCTGTGGGTACCGCCATCTTTGTAACAGTGTGATGATCAATTTTCATATTCTCTCTTTATTAGATAGGATGGAGCCAGTTACTTTCCCATGTTTTCATTAAGTTTGCATTATTCAGGATTTCAGATTAGTGTTCTTTGCCATCAGAGTTGAATGACTGTCTTATTCCTCTTCACATTGCACCTTATTCTCAATAGGTGACCTCATTTTATCACTTTGTAAAGAAAACAGGCAATTGGGGTGAACTCTATCAGCAACACCCTCTGAATTCACCTATCTTATAGTTCCTATTGATGAGGAAGGTGATAACTACCATACCCTATGCATTGCCTCATTTTCTCTTCACAAGACATGTCCTAATATGCTCATTCTACATATGAGAAAATGCATGTTCAGGAAGACTTAACATAGCCATCTATCTAGTAGTTGATGAAGCCAGAGTTCATCTGATTCCAAAGCTGCATTTCTCCCACTATTTCACTTAACTTCCCTCCATCAACTCTTTCCTTTCCACTTTCCATCCTTTCCTCTTTTTCCTCCTTTATTTTCCTTTCTTTCTTCCCCTACCCCCATCTCAGAAAAAGAGATTAGAAATCATGTTTTTTCCTTCTTTATTCCCCAAGGAAACAGCAACTATTGCAGAAAATTTGAAGGGCAAAGAGGGAAGGACTGAAAAAGACTGGAGAGTCGGGGAATGGAAGGATACCAACAATAATGGTATTTATACACTTATTTATCTTAGTCAGGGGAAAGAAGGAAATACACTTTGCCTAACATGCTAAATTCTAGATGTCAATGAGATAGCCAAGTGGATATGTCCCACAGTAAACAATATATACAGAGCTTAGTTTATAGATATGGGAATCATTCAATTCAACAAACTATTAGTGAGTCATTCATTCACTTAACAGACACTTATTGAACACATATGTGCAAGATATCTGTTTTGTTAACTGTGAACTAGAAGGAACACTTTTGGGCCACAAGGTGTATAAATTTGGAGGGAAATACTTGGAACATGCTTGGAAGACTATGGGAAAGACAGAGGTAAATCCAGGTGTTTGTCCTCAAGGAGCTCTGGGTCTTGTGTGGGAAGAAATGAACAAAAACATAAGTGGGTATAATTCTAGGTAGTTTATGGTATGGTTCATAATTTTAGTAGAAATCCTATCTAATAAAGAGGGAATATGCTAATTGATTGCCCCACCCATCACAAAGATGGTGGCACCCACAGCCAATAAGGAGGGAATATGCTAATTGACTGCCCCGCCCTCAAAGATGGGGCACCCACAGTCACAAGATGACAGTGCCCAGTCCCCTCAGCTTCCCAGCTGCCCAGGGCTGGCTCATGGCTCAGGTAACCAGGGCTGGCAAAGGCATGTGTTGCCGGCAGTGGCAGCAACAGAGGTATAATGGGGCATCACCTTACCCTGATTGCTGGGTTGCCTCCCGCCCCTGAGGGCTCCTGGACTGTGAGAGGGGCAGGCTGGGCTGAGGGACCCCTGCCTCCAGTACATGAATTTTCATGCACTGGGCCTCTAGCAAAATATAATACGAATGTGAGATTAATTTTGATTAGAGAGAGATCTATATGCTGGTGTCTCATATTCAATATAATTATTCATAACTTCTAAGTTAAATCTTGAGAGTGGATGTTGAGAGAGAGAGGGAAATGGGGGGGTGGCAAAAGTGGAAGAGAGAAGAGGGTAGGAGGTTAGAAAAGGGGAGTGGAGAGAGGAATAAGCCTTGGGAAAGGGTCCCACTTGAGGAAAGGAGAACAATAAGGAACCAGGGAGGGAGTCTGAAGGAATATCCATAGGAACAGGAGAACCTTAGTAATCCCCAAATCACAGTTACAAAAGTGAGGCAGAACTTCACAGAAGAGAGCAAGTCTGGACAGCAGCATTGCATAAGGCACAAATAATTTCTTCTGGCCTCTGTAACCTAAGCAGAAGATAGATGCTGATTGGGGAACTTTGGAAAAGGTCTTTTCCTGAAGTAGCCACTGGGTGGTAGTGGTGGCAGCAGTGGCAGCTGTAGCTGTTTCCAGTAAAAACCTAGTAGCGTTAAGCCAGTTTGAAGCAGTGGGAACCAGGAGCTGGCCTATAGGGGCTTAATCACAAGGAATAACAACAGACTATAATTATTGGAATTGAGAATCTAGGTCAGTGGTTGGCAAACTCATTAGTCAACAGCCAGCAAACAGTGGCTCGAGAGCTGCATGTGGCTCGCGAGCCACAGTTTGCCGACCACTGGTCTAGGGCTTCCCTAGTATAGTGGATATTGGACTGACCCTTTGAGTGTATGCCATGCCTCAAATCACACTTGTCCACTGAAGTGGCCACCTCCATCCCTGGGAGCAAAGTAATGATACAAAATACTTTATAAATTAAGCAGCATTTTGTGGTTTACAAAGTGCTTTCACACCTATTAACCAATTCAATATGCAGGAAACCCTAAATGGTTGGTATTATTATCCCCATTTCACTGATGAGGACACTGATTTACACAATGTCACACAACTCATACAAGGAAGAACAAGAATTTGAATTCAACTCCATCTGGCTCCAAACACCTGATGCAGTATCACCATCTTTTGTGCAGTATCACAGCTGTCAGTTGTTCAGGACTCAGGCTATAACGGCTTCCTCCATGCCTACCTTTTATTTGCCCCATACCGTGACACAGAGCAAAGAACTCTACATTTCCCACATCCAGGTTTTGGGGGCTTCCAGGAGTTCTGAATTCTAGACTCTAGGCCTCTCTTGTAGGCCTGCTCCTCCTCTCACTTGTAGGATCCAACTGGACAGCATTCTTAGGACTTGAAGATCAGGTTCAGAGTCCCCATTGTTTGCCAGTTCCCTAGACTGTATTCTGCTCTAGCTTGCACCCTTTCCCCAAGCACTACCCACTTTATCAGAGCTCGCCTGCTGTGCCTAAGACCTCCATAATCACTAAGACTGTAGTTAGCCCCAAGAGCCCTAGGGTCCAGAACTCCTGAAAATTGGGCATTCCAGGACATGTGACTCTCAAACATCTAATCTTTCTCTGCTATATTCAGACCAGTATTTCCTGTAGTGATAGAGAGAGATGAGTTGGAGGATAGGGATGGAGTGTAGGAAGGGATGGAGTCTGTAAGGGAGTTGGCTAGCATACTTGGGGAGGAGAGAACTACCTAATGCCCATCTCCTCAGACATAAAGTAATAAACATCTTGAAATATTGACAGGCTGAACATTGAACTCTTGATCTTTCCTCTTACAGCCATCAGTAACTCCATCTCTGTCAACATTAACTCATTCTTCCAGTTGCTCAGGCCAGAAATCTTATAGTCATTCTTGACTCATCATCCCTTTTTCACACACCCCAATCAGGAAATCTAATATCTACTTTGAAAATCTAGCCACAATCTGATCACTTTGCACCACTTTCACCAGCCTGGTTCACCATCATCGCTATTGGCAACAGCTTCGGAACTGGTCTGCCTCCTGTGTCTCCAGCCTTGCAGTTTATTCTCAACCTGGAGCTAGCCAGTGATTCTTCTGAAGTGTACATCAGATCTCGACAGTTCTCTCTTCAAAGCCCTACATGGCTTCCTATTCACTGAAAGTAAAAGCCAAGGAGTCCTCACAATGGCTTCCAAGGACCTTCATGATCTGGCCCCTGCCAAAGTCTCTGACCTCATTCTGTGTTTCCCCTTCCTCACAACCACCTGATCTTTATTCAAAATTCACCTTAATATTTAAAACAGCAATCCTCTATTCCTTCAACATTCCCCTTTCCTCCTTTATTTTTCTCCTTTAATAATGATCAAAACCTATATATTTTACTTGTTAATTTTATCTTTTCCCTCCCGCTAGTGTGTAAGCTTCATTAGAGTAGGAGTTTTTATCTGTTCTGTTTACTAGAGTTGGGCCAAGTACATAGTTATCTCTCAGAAAACATTTGCTTATCCACCTGTGGTTTATGGCCAGTGGTTAGAGAGGTGACTAAGCATAGTAATTAAGTACTTGGATGCTAGAGCCTGGTTCAAAGGGCAGGCCTGCTTGGGTTCAAATCTTAGTTCTACCACTAATTAATAAAATACATAAACTCACTGAGACTGTTTTGGCTCAATGGATAGAGCATCAGCTTGTGGACTGAAGGGTCCTGGGTTCGATTCCGGTTGGGGGCATGTACCTTGCTTGTGGGCACATCTCTACTGTGGGGCGTGCAGGAGGCGGCTGATCGATGTCTCTCTCTCATCGATGTTTCTGACTTTCTATCTCCCTTCCTCTCTGTAAAAAATCAATAAAATATATATTTTAAAAAATACGTAAACTCTCTGTGCCTTGGTTTCTCATCAGTAAAATAGGGACGATAGAGAGAGAAAAATGGCGGCGGAGTAGACAGACGCGTCTGGAGCTTTGTCACTGGGCAGAGGGAGAGAGAACAGCTGAGAGTCGCACTGGGAGTGATTGTTGGCAAGTTAAGAGTCAGTTATCGTCCAGGAGAAGGTGGGGGACTGCTGAAGGGGCTCTCCTGGCCAGGCAGCCCCACTGCCACAGGGATTTTGTCTGCCAGGGCCACCAGCGCGAACACGGAGACTGCACCATCTTTCAGAGGGAGGTGGATGTCTGCGGTGGTCTGAAACCTGTGGCTGAAGCACCCACCTAATAGCCGGGGACCCAGGGACCCAGAAAACCGTTCTCCAATCTGCGCAGATACGGACTCAGAGGAGCTCCACATGGCACACGGAAAGGTCAGATTTCGCATGGGATAAGGTGAGGTCTCCTGCCCCGCAGAACAGAGATGCGCACACTGTGGGAACCTGACTGCGGGAAAGCTGCCTCTGGAGAGCTCTGCGGATGTGGGGCAGGGTGTGATCCCTAAGTGTGCAGGCAAACTCTCTGAGCTGTTGACAGAGGGGAGCTCTGGAAAACAACTCGTATTTATCTGAGGCAGAGGGACAGCTTGGGAGTTATTACAGTGTCCAGGCTGCAAAATCCCCACAAACCGGTTTTGAGAACCACAGAGTAGCAGTATCTGAGCACAGCCTAGAGAGATCCTGTGCTTAGTCTCAGAGGTCAATTCTGAAACACTGCCACCCAGTGGATGACGCACAAATTGACTCTCGCATAACCACAAAAGAATAAAGAGATTAAAACACAACTCAGCAGTGGAACACAGGGAACTGCAATACCCTCCCGACTGGGAAACAGGAATGCCAAGCAAAACAATAGTGGAAGTGAATGACCATTCTATTTTCTTTTCTTCTTTTTCTTTTTTTTTAATTTTTTATTTTATTTTATATTTTTTCATTTTTGCATATTTTAATTACAAAACAAAATTTTTCTTTCCTCCTCATTTGATTTTACCTTTTTAATTATTACATTTTTGTTTTCAACTAGTATTAGTACTAATATTATTTTACCATTTTTGAAAAATACAAGTGTCATTTTGTTTTCCCTTTATTTTACTTTGGGATTAGAGTTCTACATTCTATTTTCATCTTTCCTTTAGCATAATTTTACTCTATCTCAACTCTACCTTTATGCCAACACTTTCCTCCTAACTTTCCCCATTTTGTTGTCTTGTTTTCTCTTTCCCTTTTCCAACATTAGATTCTCCCTATTCTTTCTCTTTACCTGGTTAAAATTTCACCCCACTTATATATCTAATTCCAAATCCCCTACTCCAAGCCCATACAAACCACTCTCTTCTTGACTTCACTATCCAAAAAGTTGTTTTTCTCTATGCCCTTTTGTTGCTCTTTGCCTGAACGGTGATTATATCAATTTTTTGTACTTTTTTGGTGAGATTGTTTTAGCTTATTCTACTTGTTTTATTTTGCTTTTTGTTTGCTTTGATTTGGTTTGTTTTTTACCTCTCTTTTCCCTCACCTCCCTCCATACCAGTTGTTATTTGTAGTTTGTATTAATCTCCAGGTACTGGTTGCCTACATTTGTTGGGATTAGTGACTGTTCTATTGGCGTTTTCTCCTGACACCTATATTTTGTTCCTCTTTTCTCTCTTATCCTCTTTCTTTTCACTCTGACTTTTTTCTCTTCCCCCTTTCTTCTCCTTTTTATTTTCTTATTTTACTTTCTTATTTTGTTCACTGATTTTCTTTCTCCCTCTCACAATTTGATTTTGGCATTTCTTTCATTTCTTTTTTCCTCATTTTCCTCTTCTTCTTTCTCTACTTACCCCTAATTTGTCTTTCATTGGTGGTCACCTTATTTGTGATTATTAACATCCTGAATACACTTCTACTCAGTGCCTTGTGTGCTGTACTTGGCCGTGTTGTAGTTTGTGTCTTTCAATCAAGGTAGAAGAGAGAACTACATAACCAGACACCCAGAGAAGGAAGACCATGGGCAGAAAAAGAAACAGCCCACAAAGACAGAAAGGCAGGTTTCACCAGAAAAGGAAGTAAATGAAATAGAAGCAGAAATAAGCCTGCCAGAGAAAGAGTTCAGAGAAATGATCATAAGGTGGATGAAAAGAATGGAAGACAAAATTGACAATGTTAGTAAGAGCCAAGAGGAAATGAAGAAGCAGCAAGAAGAAATGCAGAAAACCTAGTGGAGGTGCAGAATAGTCAAGAATAAATGAAAAATGACATCACTGCTATAAAGAACTCAATAGAAAGCATCAAAAGTAGACTAGAAGCAGAGAACCACATCAGTGAGCTAGAAGACATGGTAGGAAAGAATACCCAAGTACAGCAGCTTCTAGAAAAAAAAGTTAAGAAGCAAGAGGAGAGTCTAAGGGAACTTTGGGATAACATGGAACAAAACAACATCCACATAATTGGGGTTCCAGAAAGAGTGGAAACTGAACAAGGATTAGAGAACCTGTTTGAAGAAATAATGGCAGAAAATTTCCCCAATATAGGAAAGAAAAAATCCACACAAATCCAAGAAGCTCACAGAGCCCCAAGCAAAATTAACCCCAACAAACCGACACCTAGGCACATTATAATTAAATTGGCAAACACCGATGACAAAGTAAGAATCTTAAAAGCAGCCAGAGAGAAACAGAAAGTTACTACAAAGGAACCCCCATAAGACTAGCTACTGATTTCTCAACAGAAACTCATCAGGACAGAAGGGAATGGAATGAAATATAAAGTCATGCAAAGGAAAGTTCTGAATCCGAGAATACTATACCCTGCAAGACTCTCAATCAAAATTGAAGGTGAAATCAGAAGCTTCACAGACAAAAAAGGACTAAGGGAATATATTACCACCAAACCAGCAATGCAAGAAATGTTAAAGGGTCTGCTGTAATAAAAGGAAATAGGAAGCGAAGAAGGAACTCAGGGGTAAGGACTAAAAATGGCAATAGACAAGTACTTATCAATAATAACTTTAAATGTAAACGGATTAAATGGTCCAATCAAAAGACATAGTGTAACCGATTGGATAAGAAAACATGATCCATATATCTGCTGTCTGCAAGAAACCCACCTCAGGAAAAAAAGATGCACACAGATTGAGAGTGAAGGGATGGAAGATGGTATTTCAGGCAAATTGAAATGAAAAAAAGCTGGGGATGCAATACTTATATCCGACAAATTAGATCTCAAACTGAAGGACATAACAAGAGATAAAGAAGGCCACTTCATAATACTAAAGGGAACAATCCAACAACAAGAAATAACTCTGGTAAACATATATGCACCCAGTATAGGAGCACATAAATACATAAAAAAAAAAACTCTTGGAGGATATTAAGGGAGAGATTGACAGCAATACAATCATAGTAGGAGGCTTTAATACCCCATTGCCATCATTGGACAAATACTCTAAACAAAAAATCAGCATAGAAACATCAGTCCTAAATGACTCACTAGACCAGATGGAATTAATTGACATCTTCAGAACATTTCACCCCAAAGCCACAGAATATACATTCTTCTCTAGTGCACATGGGTCATTTTCAAAGATAGATCATATGTTGGGTCATTAGAATAGTCTCTTCAAATTCAAGAAGATAGAAATCATATCAAGCATTTTCTAAGACCACAATGGCATAAAACTGGAAATCAACTATAATAAAAACAAAAGAAAGAAATCAAACACATGGAGCCTAAACAGCATGCTATTAAACAATGAATGGGTAACCAAAGAGATCAAGGAAGAAATAAAAAACATCATGACAACAAATGACAATGACAACACAACAATACAAAATTTATGGGACACAGTGAAAGCAGTCTTGAGAGGGAAGTTCATAGGCCTACAAGCCTACTGCAAAAACAGGAAGCAATGGTAATAAATTACCTAACCCTACAACTCCAAGAGCTAGAAAGAGAGCAACAAGAAAAGCCCAGTGTAAACAGAAGGAAGAAAATAGTAAAGATCATAGTGGAGATAAACATCATGGAGACCAAAGAAACAATTCAAAAGATCAACAAAACCAAGAGCTGGTTCTTTGAAAGGATAAACAAGATTGATGGACCTCTAGCCAGGCTCACCAAGAAGAAAAGAGAGAAGACCCAAATAAACAAAGTCAGAAATGAAAGAGGAGAAATAACAACAGACCCCGCCGAAATACAAAGGATTGTTAAAAAATTCTATGAACAAATCTATTCCAACAAATTGGACAACCTGCAAGAAATGGACATATTCCTAGAAAAATATAACCTTCCAAAACTCAATCAGGAAGAATCTAAACATCTCAATAGGCTAATAACTATGGAAGAAATTGAAGCAGTCATCAAAAAGCTTCCAGCAAATAAAATCCCCGGACCAGATGGCTACACAGGAGAGTTTTACCAAACATTCAAGGAAGAATTAAAACCTATCCTCCCCAGACTATTAAAAAACATTCAAGAAGAAGGAACACTTCCAAACACCTTCTATGAAGCCAGCATCACCCTAATACCAAAACCAGATAAAGACAACATAATGAAAGAGAATTATAGGCCAATATCTCTCATGAACATAGATGCCTAAATCCTCAACAAAATTCTAGCAAATCGGATCCAGCAGTACATCAGAAAGATCATACACCATGACCAAGTAGGATTCATCCCAGGAATGCAGGGATGGTACAATATCCGCAAATCAATAAATGTGATACATCACATAACCAAATTGAGAAATAAAAATCACATAGTCTTATCAATTGATGCAGAAAAAGCATTTGACAAAAACCCAACACTCTTTCTTGATAAAAACTCTCAGCAAAGTGGGAATAGAAGGATCCTACTTCAACATCATAAAAGCCATATATGATAAACCCACAGCTAACATCATACTCAATGGGTAAAAACTCAAACCATTTCCTCTAAGAACAGGAACAAGACAGGGATGCCCACTCTCACCACTCCTGTTTGACATAGCACAGAAAGTATTAACCATTGCAATTAGACAAGAAGAAGAAACAAAAGTGTCCAAATTGGAAAAGAAGAAGTAAAGCTGTCCTTATTTGCAGATGACATGATACTGTACATAAAAAACCAGAAGGACTCCATCCCAAAACTAATTGACTTAATAAATGAATTCGGCACTGTAGCAGGATACAAAGTTAATGCCAAGAAATCTGTGGAATTTCTGTACACTAATAGTGAAAATACAGAAAGAGAGACTGAAAATGCAATCCCATTTACCATCGCACCAAAAAAATTAAGATACCTAGGAATAAACCTAACTAAAGAGGTAAAAGACCTATATGTAGAAAACTACAGGACACTGAAGAAAGAGATAGAGGAAGATGTTAACAGATGGAAGAGCATACCATGCTCATGGATTGGGAGAATCAACATCATTAAAATGTCCATACTACCAAAGCAATCTATAGATTCAATGCACTACCCATTAAAATACCAACGACATACTTCACAGACCTAGAAAGAATTCTTTATAGATTCATCTGGAATAAAAAAAAGACCCTGAATAGCTACAGCAATTGAGAAAGAAGAATAAAATAGGTGGGATCTCAATACCAGATTTCAAGCTATATTACAAAGCAATTCCTCTCAAAACAGCCTGGTATTGGCACAAGAACAGACATATAGACCAATGGAATAGAATAGAGATTCCAGATATCCACCCAAACCACTACGCTCAACTAATATTTTACAAAGGAGGCATGAACATACAATGGAGTCAAGATAGCTTCTTCAACAAATGGTGTTGGGAAAATTGGACAGATACATGCAAAAAAATGAAACTGGACCACCAACTTACACCAAATACAAAAATAAACTCAAAATGGATACAGGACTTAAACATTAGAAGGGAAACCATAAAAATACTAGAGGAATCCATAGGCAGCACAAACTCAGATATATGCAGAAAGAACTTCTTCACTGATACTGCTCCAAAGGCAATGGAAGCTAAAGAAAAAATAAACAAATGGGACTACATCAAAATAAAAAGCTTTTGCACAGCAAAAGAAACCATCAACAAAACAACAAGAAAGCCCACTGTATGGGAGAACATATTTGCAAATGTTATCACTGATAAAGGTTTGATCTCCAAAATCTACAGCGAACTTATACAATTTAATAAAAGGAAGATGAACGATCCAATAAAAAAATGGGCAACGGACCTAAATAGAACCTTTTCAAAAGACGACAGAAGGAAGGCCAAGAGACACATGAAAACATGTTCAAAGTCATTAATCATCCGAGAGATGCAAATCAAAACGACAATGCGATACCATCTTACACCTGTCAGAATGGCAATCATCAACAAATCAACAAACGACAAGTGTTGGCGAGGATGCGGAGAAAAAGGAACCCTTGTGCACTGTTGGTGGGAATGCAGATTGGTGCAGCCACTGTGGAGAACAGTATGGAGTTTCCTCAAAAAACTAAAAATGGATCTCCCATTTGACCCAGCAATCCCACTCTTAGGAATTTATCCTAAGAAATTACAAACAACAATCAGAAAGGATTTATGCACCCCTATGTTCATAACAGCACAATTTACAATAGCTACAATTTGGAAACAGCCTAGGTGCCCATCAGCAGTTGAGTGGATCAGAAAACAGTGGTACATCTACATAATGAAATTCTATGCTGCCATTAAAAAGAAGGAACTCTTACCATTTGCAGCAACCTGGATGTAACTGGAGAGCCTTATGCTTAGTGAAATAAGCCAGTCAATGAAGGAGAAGCATCACATGGTCTCCCTCATTTGTGGATAATAAAGAACATTGTAAACTGATGAACAAAAGTATAGATACAGAGGCAGTAAAGTATCAAACAGACTGTGATATTATAGCAGGAAGTATAAGGAGAGGTGGGGAGATAAGAGATCAAAGGACTTGTATCTATGCATATAAGCATAACCAATGAACATAGACACTGGGGTGTTGGGGTATGCCTGGGAGGGAGGGGGGACAATGGGGAGATATGTATACATGTAACACAATAAAAAAAATTAAAAAATAGGGACGATAATATTACCCACTTAAATAGAGAGCCTGGGGACCATTAATAAGTATAAAGCACTTAGTGCCTTGCACAGAGAAGTTGCTACATAAGCATTTGCTATAATCATATGCACATGTAGTTAAGATTTATATGAGAAGCTTAGATTTTATAAAATCTTTCAGTTTGTTATCTTGTAGTTGCCCATGTTAACATTTATTTCTCAAGTTTCTGTTCACTTACATAGATGTATGATCGTCTTGTAGTTTTATTTAACTCAAGTGGCCTGACTCTTTATCTCTTAACTTAGACGTTTCCTTGTGTACTCTCTCCCACAGTCATTTAGACGCTGTTAAATAGTAATCTCGCTGGGCCTCTTTTGCAATCTACACAGTGAGTGGGTTGGACTAGATAATCTTGATGGGCCTTCCTTGTTCTGAAAGTCTCCCAGGACAGGAAGAGGGACAGGCCCCACCCCAACCCTGCCCAGGAATAGGCCCTCTGGCTGCCAAGAAGAAGGGTGACAGAGTCAGCTGGGTTCAGCTTCAAGGGGACCAGGTAGGAGACCTCCAAGTTTCTTGGGTAAGTGATGATGGGTTTCCTAGGCTGGACCAGGTTTCAGAAGTAACTGTAGTACAAAGATACTGGGAGCAGGGTGAGAGTAGAGGTGAAGGTCCCTAATGGAGAGATGTTCTCTTCACAGGAACACAGCTGCTGTGATGAGCTAGGAGGTAATTAGAGGTTCGGTATCTTCTCACATCGGAGAGTCCTGGTAGTCTTCTATCCCCTTCAGCTAGCCAAGCTCTGGAAGACAGAGTCAGCCTTAGAATGAGAACAACCGAAAAAACTGACTGTCTTCCCAGCACTTCCTGCTACTCACCACTCCCCTGGCTGGACCAAGGGAGTTCGGGCAGGGGCTCAGTTGGTCTGGGTTACACCCAGATTTACTCATCTCAGCTCAGCTTCCACTAATGCTTCAACCATTGCCCTCCCTGTTCTCCACCCGCCCCCCCCCCCTTGCCCCAGATCAGGGCTTGGAGTAGGAGGGATAGAGAAATACAGTACCCTCACTTCTGCCCTTTTCACCTCTAGGAGGGACCATGGCCAGTGCAGAATCCTTACTGCTCACAATCCCTGGGCCCAATTCAGATCCTGGCAACAGTGAGGTGGACCTGGACTGCTGGTTTGATGAAGAGTTCAAGTTCATCCTGCTGCCTGTGAGCTATGCAGTTGTCTTTGTGCTGGGTCTAGTCCTCAATGCTCCAACCCTCTGGCTCTTCCTCTTTCATCTCCGACCCTGGGATGCAACAACGACCTACATGTTCCATTTGGCTTTGTCAGACACTTTGTATGTGCTGTCACTGCCCACCCTCATCTACTATTACGCAGCCCGAAACCATTGGCCCTTTGGCACTGAGCTCTGCAAGTTTATCCGCTTCCTCTTCTACTGGAACCTCTACTGCAGTGTCCTTTTCCTCACCTGCATCAGTGTGCACCGCTACCTTGGAATCTGCCACCCGCTGAGAGCAATACGTTGGGGCCGCCCAAGACTCGCAGGCCTTCTCTGCCTGGCAGTTTGGCTGGTTGTAGCCAGCTGCCTTGTGCCAAATTTGTTCTTTGTCACAACCAGCTCCAGGGGGGATAGCATCCTGTGCCATGACACCACTCGGCCTGAGGAGTTTGACCACTATGTCCACTTCAGCTCAATAATCATGGGGCTGCTCTTTGGCATACCCTGCATGGTCACTCTTGTCTGTTATGGGCTCATGGCCCGGCGCCTGTATCGGCCTTTGCCAGGGGCTGCCCAATCGTCTTCTCGTCTGCGTTCTCTCCGCACCATTGCAGTGGTTCTGACTGTCTTTGCTGTATGCTTCGTGCCTTTCCATATCACCCGTACCATTTATTACATGGCAAGGCTGTTGGAAGCTGATTGCCAGGTGCTGAACATTGTCAACGTGGTATACAAAGTGACCCGGCCTCTGGCCAGTGCCAATAGCTGCCTGGATCCTGTGCTCTACTTGCTCACTGGGGACAAGTATCGTAGGCAGCTCTGGAAGCTCTGTAGTGGTGGTACCCCCCAACCCCCCAGGGCTGCCTCCTCCCTAGCACTGGTGTTCCTGCCTCATGGTAGCAGCTACAGGAGGACAGCAACCCCCAGGATAGTGGCTGCCCTACCCCTAGGGCAGATAAATTGTAGCACTGGAAGCCTGAAAGGAAGAGAAAAGGAGGTGAGTGCAGGGCAGAGGTGAGGGATCCTAATAGTGACAACTCATTGTTGTCTCCTCTTTGTTCCAGGTTCTGGTGAGAGGCCCTCCCTCTGAGGGTTAGGGGGAGCCCAAAAAATCACGTGTAACTCAATCTCTTATAAATCCTCCAGTTGCCCTCTACTTTTTAGCCAAAGGCAGTAGCAGCCACTGTTTCTCCTCTACTTCTTCCTCTTAGTTTCCTGGGGCCATTGGTCCTGTTTCTTGATCCTAGAAGGCTTCCTGGAACCCTTTCCCAGCTTTCCTTCCCCCTCCTTTCCCCCACATTCTTGTATAACATGCATTACTCCAGTCAGACCAGAACATTCAACTGAAAGAGTGAAGAAGCTGGAGTAATCTCAGGGTTGGCCTGATTTATCTGATAGTGACAGCCAGAATCAGGAGGTAGGGGCACCAGTATGTCACAGATGCCAAGTGTCTGACATTTGTAGCTCCCATAGCCACTTCCTGGTTTCCCTGTGAGGACAAGATAGTCTGGCCTACTTAGGTGCTGAAATAGGGCACCATCCAAGACAGCCTGCAGGGTCTCCACATGCAGCTGGAGGCATGGCACTGTTGAACTGGTGTCTAGCTGCTGGTTAGAGAGGGAACCGTGAGTCTTACCATGGGCTGGGAATTTTGAAGAGCCTTGAGGGCAGGGCCCAATCTGATAAAAGACTTTGGAACAGGAATGGGACAGGGCCTCCTTTATGAAGTTTGCTGAGAGCATATTTGACAGTTCCGTATGTAATGAAAGGAAGAGGGACTGGCTCAGAATTGGGAGGGAAGATCTTTCATGTCTATGGTTGTAAGTTCCAGTATCAAGGGGTAGAGCAGGTTTGTGCAGAGGTTGGGGGTGGTGACAGGGATTGACATCAGAGTTGGCTGTTCACTGGTCTCTTCCATTTCTCTAGCTCCTGCCCTAGATAAATAATAAACCTGTCACCAGTTATTTCAGATCAAGATTTAGAGTTTTGAGGCCAGAGAAGGGCACTGGGACCATGACAATTCTCCTCAGAGTCTCCCATTCTGTCACCCACTCTCTCCCAGCTGCATCTTAGTGCTTAAGGGCTAATGGATATTGGGGGGGGGGTAATGGAACTTGGGGACCTAATTCCCAAGCATTGGGAAGTAAGAGTTTCTGGGAAGGCTTTCATGAGAAGGGTGGAATCACACTTCTAGGAAACCCCTTCTGAAATGACCTTCCAGCCCATTGGTCTCCTGAGTCTTCAGCCTTTCTTTTCTTTTGCTCCACCCTTGCTGACCTGCCTCTGATCTTTCACTTATCTATTAGCTTATTCAATCTTACTAGTTCTCTCTGGAAAGTAAGGTTGGGACTGGTCTGGAGAAATAAAATGACTTCAATGCCCCCGAGTTCCCCTTTCCATTATTTTAAGTGTGCTCTTTTCCTCCCTAGATATCCAGGACCCGGCTGCTACCTGGGACCTTTCTTTTAGGAGTAAATGAACTGGCCTTCTTACTAGTCTCCCAGTCTCATAGCCACTGCCTAAACTGTGACACAACCTGTTCCTCATCTGTACTCACTTCCTTTTGTTCCTATGACCACAGCCTCTTTGTTCATCATCTCTCTTACCCACAAGTCCCACCCATGAAAGCTGCTCTCTCCATCACAAGAGACACAGCCTCCTCCATTTCGCCAGTTTATTTAACTCCCATATGCTTATTCAAGACTAACTCTTCAGACTTTGTGGTCTGCTACTTTAGGATTGCCTTTCCTCTCACTCCAACTGTAGTTAAATACCTTGATTTTTATGATTGGCCAATCTTCTCCTCTCTCCTAGACTGTAGGAGACTGCAAGTGAAGCCAGAACACAAGTATGACTTGACCCACTAAAACTTCTTGTTTTGGAATTCCATCTAAACCTCCATTCCTCATAGTCTGCTGAGTTCCTAATGGACATTCCAGAGGGATTGTGTCCTATCTTTTCCACTTTCTCAAGACACCAATTTCATCCTACCCTATGATCTCTTAAGATTTACTTTGCCTCCTGGGCCATTGGTCCTCTTTCTTGAGGCTTCCTAGAATTCAGAAAATCTAATACCTCAAGTTCTTTCTGCTTCATTTAGGATGCTAGTTCTATATCCATCTCATCTTTCTCTTTTTCTTCTCTGCAGTCCCAGACTAAGAGGTGGCCTCTTGTTTTTTCTTTTGTGTATATCTTTCTTCATCATTTTCCATTTCTTCCATAAATAATTTTGTTGTCTTAAAACACACACACACACACACACACACACACACACACACACACCAAAAACCAACCAAATGAAAATAAAGCATTACCACTGATATCTTAACTCTGCTGTCATTCTATTCATCTTACTCATTTCGCTGTCATTTCTAGGAGTACCATAAAACTTGTCTCCTCAGCACAAAGTCACCCCTTAACTCTCCTAATTTGGTTTCCTTTCTACACTTTTTTTAAATCTAGAAGAACAGAAATTACCTCATAAGCAAGATCTTTAATGATCTTTTTTCTATCTTTATTGTCTATGACTTCTTTAGGATGTCCTTTTTGCATAATTCCTTTAAAATTTTTTGTGTATTTAATTTTAAAATTTATCTTTATTGCTGAAAGTATTACAGATGTCCCCTTTTCCCCCCTATTGCTCCTCTCCACCTCACTCCCGCACCTCCCTCCCCAGGCCTTCACCGTACTATTGTCTGCATCCATGGGTTAGGCACATAGTATACATGTAAGTTCTTTGGTTAATCACTTCCTGCATAAAAACAGCACTAAAAATTCCACAATGACAACATCAAAGGAAATTTTTAAAGAAAATAATCACGTATACTTCGAAGCCCTCAACAATTGCTTTCATTTTTTCATGTTCCATGTTTTTTCAGTTTGTATAATACACACATATTTTATATAAGTATAATCATAGTGTACATATTTTTGAAATTCTGCAAAAATATTTTATTGTAAATAGTCTCTTTGTGCTACAGTCTTTCCTGTTTATCATTTTCAATGACTACATAAAATTATATTTATCAGTAGAGTATACTTTATTAAACTGTTTCCCTATTATTGGACATTTAGGTGACTCCTAATTTTTCTGTGCTTTGAATATCTTAATGCATATGGCTTTTTTCTTCTTTGTAATTCTGTTCCCAGGACAAGTTCCTAGGAGTGGGACTGCCAGGTCCAAGAACATGAATGTTTTTATGGATCTTGATTTTCAAAAAGACTGCACATATCTGCAATGCCACAATGACACATGAGTTTTTCCAGTTCCCTTACAGGTCTAGCATTAGACTTAATAAGAAATCTTTTGGATTGATTTAAATATTAATTTGTTAATTTCACTGCTTTGGCTACTCATGGGATTGAAGACTTTCCCATATATTTACCATTTGCATTTCCTCTTGTGTTAACTATTTGTTCATATCCTTCTTCAACTGGCATTTTAGTAGTATTCTTATGTTCTAAATATATTCTTTAATATACATATTAACCCTTGTCATATTTGAGATATATATATTTCTTCCATTTATTGTAGTACTTTTAGTTTCTTATTTTATCCCCCTGATTTAAAATTTATCTACTTCTACTTTTATCTCTCTTATTACTTCTTCTCTTTTTGCTGGATTCTCTTTATCCTTTACTCCCTAAAGTGAACAGAATTCCTAGCTCTGTCATAGTTATAGCATTTAGGGATTATTTAACCCCATCCTCTATCAGATCCTTGATTTTCTTTTGGAAAAAACGTATATGCACAGAAATACAACTTAATTGACTCATAGTCCTTGAGTACCGTAGTAATCTTCCAGGGCCTGGGCACTCCCTCACTTTACAGAGGACAAAACAGGCCCAGAGATATGACTTGCCAGTGACATGAAATTAGTGGCAGAGCAGGGACTAAGTTTCAGGTCTCTCGATTCCCAGAGATCCTTACATAAGCTTGAAAACTTTCAGGCAATTTCATCTCTTCTCCCACCCTGTTCCATGAGATTCTGGAATTTCTTTCTTCATCATGTCAATTACAATTTTGTGATCCCAGCAATACCATTCTAATATTGGCTCTTGTCACTTTATCCTTGACTGACAGTCTCAGCCTCCTAATTGATCTTCCTTGCTTCTAATCTCTCCTCACAAGATTGCATTATATACAATGTATACTGCTAGATGAATTGGCCCAAGCACTGCTTTCACTCTATTACTCAATATTCTTTCATTGTTCCCCCATGTCTACAAGACAAATTGAAATTCTTCAGTCAGAAATTCAAGAGGGTTTTTTTCAGTCTTATTTTCCATTCTTCCCCAATACAAATCTATATTCTTCCACTCATTTTTTATTTTTATTTTTATTTATTTTTATTTTTATTTTTTTATTTTTTCCCTATTGCCTTCCCCACCCCCCAGTACATGCCCTCATCCGTCTCCCCCGCCCCCCCCCCCATTGCCCTGTATCCACTGGCTATGCCTACACATATACATACAAGTCCTTCAGTTGATCTCCTACAGGCCCCTCCCCCACAACCTCCCTTGCCTTCCCACTGTAGCACGACAGTTTGTTCATTGCTTCTTTGCCTCTGCATCTGCTCCCCCCCACCCCTAATTCTTGTCTTTAAAAACATCTTGCCCCTATAGGCTAGAAATAAACCCACAAGAGCAAAAGAAAAATGTTTGAGTCCCAATTTCAATGTCCGATAGCTTTGAGTCCCAGTTTCAATGTCAAACAGTTCCTTATGTGTACATGTCATCAATGGTATCTGGATAGTGGACAAATGGTGGCGATGCAGGTCCGACCCTCTCTGGTTTGGTCCTAGGCATCCTGTAGCGATGCACTGCTGCTGACTGCTCGCATGGCAAGGCATCATCCACGTCTTCCATCTGTGGACTGTTTCTCCTCTTGCCTTCGTGGTTGGCACAGACCTGTCAGTTCCTCTCTGTTGCAGGAGTCCACCTGGTCTTCGAGTTGTTTTCTGAAAGTATACAAACATATTCTCAACCAAGAGTTAATAAAGGAATCTTTTCTATAAAATTGACTTGGAGTCCTTTTTATTTTTGCCTACCCGCTTTTCCTTTGGCTTATTTTGACACCATGTGTGTTTTTCATGGGTGTCTTGCTGTTAGTATTAAAAATGGAAATTAATTTTCTAAAGTGAAAATTTTCTAGATGTAATTTACTTACCGGATATTTTTCCTTACATGATATTATCCTACTCCCCCCCCCCCACCTTTTTGATTAATGGAGAATTTGGTAAAATTTTTTAATGCAATCTTCATAACTTTAAATTTTAATTTTTTGCACACAAATTTGCCTGTTTTATGTTCATTACATATTAAGCAATTTTACCATGAGATGAGCTGTCAATAGAAATTTTAATTAATACTTTAGAAACAACTTTTGTCCAGTACACTTAAATTTTCTTGGATGTTCGCTTATTTCAGTTCACTAATTTAAATTAATCTGAAAGCTTGATAACTCTTTTATGTCAAATTTAATACTCTACCAACAATCTTAGATTACCCTGTATATATTAGTGGAAAGTTTTATTTGCATTGAGTAGGCACTGAGCATTCCTAGTGCTAGGCTGAATTTAGATATAGGGCAGCTTCTGTCGGCATGTTTCTGTCTGTTACCTGGGTCCTGATCTGTGCTGAGCGTGGGAAGCTAGGTATCCATGGGGGCAGGAGACCGCTCTCAGAAGGGGTGAAGGTTCAGACCCCTGCAAGGTTGGGGGGGGGTTAGGGTCTGTGCCCTACCTCTATTGACCCCCAAGTTCTCTCCTGATGGCTCCTCTGCAACTGTGCCTGTCTTAGGTTGTTCCTTCCCTGAGGAATCTTACCCATCTCTGCTAACCAGTCATCCTCCAGGGCCAAGTAGGGTGTTGTGAGGTTCAGGTCTGTCTCCATGGTAGCCTATGCCCCCCCATAGCCTCCACACCCAGCACCTGCCCTGGGGATCCCCTCGCCTGCTGGCGGGGGCCCCGGCACTGTTCACTTATCTCAGGGAATTCAGGTTCCTTTTCCAGGGAGGGCCCAGCTCACACCATTTGGCGAGAGACAGATCCATTATACCAGCCACCTCGAGGCTTCAAGCTCAGCGTGAATAGAGAGCTCAGGCTACAGCTGAGGGCCCTTGGGTTATGAGAAGAGGGTCCCTCTTGGCAAAAGAGGAAAGAGGGGCCAGAATAGAATGCTCAAGTGCCTCCCCAGTGCCTCAATTCCTTCTGAAAGGAATTAAATCCTTTCATGTCCTCTTTTTAAATTGCTGCTAAACATTCAAAGAATTAGTTTGTAAGTTCGTTTGGGATAGTTGTATAAAATGCTGTTGTGAAATTCTTCCACTCATTTGATCTCCTCATTCTTTCTCCAAATAAGACTTACACTTTACCTACCTCTGTACTTTTATTCTTCCTTTGCCCCACACTAGAATGCCTTCCTTTTCTTCTCCCAAGGCCACTTCCTCTTTAAGACTTTCTCTGCAGAATTTCACCCAGTGAACTTTCTGGTTACTCCTATGGTTATTATTACCTATGAGTCATTTGTCACTTTTATTGTTTTTTTGCTATCTTATATAATAAAAGGGTAATATGCAAATTGACTGAATGGTAGAATGACTGGTGGCTCTATGATGTGCACTGACCAAGAGGAAGCAGATACTCAACTCGGGAGCTGCCTCCTGGTAATCAGTGCACTCCCACAGGGGGAGCGCTGCTCAGCCAGAAGCTGAGATAATGACTGGCAAGCACAGAGGCAGTGGTGGAAGTTGGACATCCCCCAAGAGCTCCCAGGTTGTGAAAGGGCACAGGCTGGGCTGAGGGACACCTGAGTTCATGAATGTGGTGCACCAGGTCTCTAGTTATTTATACTATTATCTTGAATTGCTATTTAACTCATATATATATATTTTTTAAATTAATTTTTTATACATATCTCCCCATTGCCCCCCTCCCTCCCAGGCATACCCCAACCCCCCCAGTGTCTATGTTCATTGGTTATGCTTATATGCATGCATACAAGTCCTTTGGTTGATCTCTTAACTACCCCACCTCTCCTTAACCTTCCTGCTGTAATTTGACAGTCTGTTTGAAGCTTTACTGCCTCTGTATCTATCCTTTTGTTCATCAGTTTATAATGTTCTTTATTATCCACAAATGAGTGAGATCATGTGATGCTTCTCCTTCATTGACTGGCTTATTTCACTAAGCAAAAGGCTCTCCAGTTCCAACCAGGTTGCTGCAAATGGTAAGAATTCCTTCTTTTTAAGGGCAGCATAGAATTCCATTGTGTAGATGTACCACAGTTTTCTGATCCACTCATCTGCTGACGGGCACCTAGGCTGTTTCCAAATTGTAGCTATTGTAAATTGTGCTGCTATGAACATGGGGGTGCATAAATCCTTTCTGATTGGTGTTTGTAATTTCTTAGGATAAATTCCTAAGGGTGGCTATTTAACTCTTGATGTATGTCTGTTTGGGATCCCACCTTGATTTACTGTGATAGAAAGGAAAGAGCATAGGACGGAAAGTCAGAAGACCCAAGTTGGAACCCTGGTTATGAAATAGGACTGAAGTGTGTGACTTGGGCAAGTCACTCAGACGCTTTGAGCCACAATTTGATCATCTGTAAAATGAGGATCATAATGTCAGCTTTAAGTATTTCAGATTGTGGCCATCTCTGAAAATCTAGAGATCTAAGCAAATATAAGTAGTTTGCTTAATAAATACGTGTTGAATTATTACGTGTGAGTAGTTCAGTTTAATGTTTCTTCTCCTGGGTATATTCCCATATTAAGGGGCCACAGAAACCTCAAGTGCACCTTTAGAAACAGTGGGGATAGGGAGGGCATTGGAAAAATATTTTGAAGAAAAGTAGGACTGTTCAGGATCTCTCACATTCTACTACATCGGCTACTCACTACTTGGTCCACCTGTAAGGCTAGCCTGGAAGTGAAGAAGAGAAGGTACACCTGAACTTTCATTTTCCCTACATTTTCTACTTTTTCATCCCACAATCCCTAATTAGTTAGGCTAAATGCTTCACCTGACAGTGTTCTTCTTCATTGATGGGATGAAAGCCAGCATTTTGGTGAAGGAAGTGATGAGGAGTAGTAGTGAGAACAAGCAATTGTAGTCAGATAACCAGACTTGGCTTTGAATCATTGATGTTCAGTTTTTTATTCTCTTTGGGATTCAGTTTTCTCATTGGTAAATTGGGGATAGTAATAGGTCTTTGGCAGTGCTGTTGTGAAATGTTAATGGAATAATAAATGAATAAACATTACTTATAGTGCCTGTGCATGGAAACCTCTTTTCAACAGTTCTCAACTTTAGTGTAGCTGGACAAAGAATCAGAATTCTAGATTTGAATTTGGTGCTGCTTAGTAGTGATAGTCAAGATCATGACAAAGAATGAACCTCTGAGTGTGAGAAGCTGAAGGCTAAGAACTGATCACTGAGAGATGACCACAATGATGGATAGGGAGGAAACAGATTGGGACACTAGCATTGTACCAAGGGATAAGAGAGTTTCAAAAAGAAGGACTTATACAAGTTTTTTTTAAAAATCTCTTTGAACAAAATAAAAATATTAAAAAAGCAAGCAACAGGGAATGGAGGAGGCAGCTGTTTTATATTTCTCTTTCTCCCTCCCTCTTTCTTTCTCTCTCTAAAATGAATGAAAAACATACTTAAAAAAGGAAAGCAAGCAACAATGTCAAATGCCTAAAATAATTTGGGGAGAGAAACACTCAGAAAGATAATGAAAAATACTTGATTTCTTGCCAAATTGAATCTATACATACAAAGGATATTAGCCAATAGCATTATCTAAAGAGGCCAATCTCAAATAACTTTTGTAATCAAGATCTGTTCACATGTGTTTATACTCCTCTTTCCCTTTGAGTTCCCTAGGTGCCTTTACCTCTTACCATAGATGTAAGAATAATCTACTTGAATGGGTTACTTGGTGAAACCTACAGAGCTAATATTCTCAGTATGAGCTGAGATGTGGTTTTTCACTAAAAGGAAATGCAACCAAAAACTGACTCTGCCTATGAGGGCATTCTTATGTATTTGATTGCCAGAGCTTATGTATTTAGGTCACAAAGAAGGAAGAAGACAAATTATTTCTCCTGAGTTAAACTGCAAATTATTAAAATATGAGAACTCTCCAAGAGGAGAGAGATGAAATCTTTTTTGGGGCTGGCTGGTTATTACTGTAAAATTTGTACCACCGTTTGAGGCCATACCCATGCTCTTATGTCTACTATTGGAAAGAAGAAATCAAATATACTTGGAAAACTCAAGAAAAAAAATCAACTCATGCCTTCTCAGGGGACATCGTGCTGTTGGCATCTGGTCAATTTGTGTATTTCATTGATATTTAACTCACTGCTCATTGTAAGGCTCATTCTCTTTACTACCAACAGTCCTTTGTCTACAATGTTAATAAAATGTTTCTTTTTACTCATTCAGACTTGCAAGATTCCTTTCCTGAAGATAACAATTGTTCTGATTCTTTGAGAATTTGGGCTAGTTTGATTTTATAAGTTTTTGTCTTTAATTTTTCTACTACACTCTCCCAAAACACACATTCCAGGATGGTAATTGGTATTACTAAGTTTTTAAAGGATTGGGTTAAGTAATAAGAAGAATTCTTTAGAGCCTTTAACATCATAATGTCCATGGTGAATTTCTAAGAGGAAGGGGTTCTATATGCAATATCTACTGAACTTACTGACCAATGGAACTTTACTTCTTCTTTCCTAAGATGTATGTTAAGAACTTACTATGCCAAAACACTTTAGGAGAAACTGCTCTAGAAATGGAAATCTAATATTTTGATCCTACTTGATCAAAGGACAGGAGTTATCTTATGTCTCCTATTCTCCTAGATTTCTTGCTCTCCACCATGGGCAGATACAGAACTGGAAAAAAAAAAGTACTTTCTTGCCTAGCTGGTGTGCTTCAGTAGTTGAGCAGAACCCTATGAAGCAGGAAGTCACAGTTTGATTCTCGGTCAGAGTACATATCTGGGTTTCAGGCTTGATCCCCAGTAGGGGGTGTACAGAAGGCATCATTGGTGTTTTCATCTCTTGCTCTCTCTCCCTTCCTCTCTGAAATCAATAAAAAAACTTTTTTAAAAAGGGAAAATACTTCTTTTTGCAGAAAATACCCTTGCTTTTCAAATCCAAAGAAAGATTCCTCCTCCTTCTCCTAACAAAACATAAATATTTTTCCTGAAAATATTTCTCTCTCTCTCTTTTTTTTTAAAAAAGTATTTTATTGATTTTTTTACAGAGAGAAAGGGAGAGGGAATAGAGAGTTAGAAACATCGATGAGAGAAACATTGATCAGCTGCCTTCTGCACAACCCCTAATGGGGATGTGCCTGCAACCAAAATCCATGCCCTTGACCAGAATTGAACCCGGGACCCTTCAGTCCACAGGCTGACACCTATCCATTGAGCCAAACCAGCCTAGGCTCTCTTTTCTTTTTCTCTCTTTTTTAAAAAATATATATTGTATTGATTTTTTACAGAGAAGAAAGGAGAGGGATAGAGAATTAGAAATATCGATGAGAGGGAGACATCAATTAGCTGCCTCCTGCATGCCCCCTACTGGGGATGTGTCCACAACCAAGGTACATGCCCTTGACCGGAATCGAACCTGGGACCCTTCAGTCTGCAGGCCAACGTTGGCTCCATCCACTGAGCCAAACTGGTTTCGGCCTAGGCTCTCTTTTCTCTCTCTTTTGTTAATCCTCATCCGAGGATTGATACTGCCCCCCCCTTTCTTGCCAAAGACAACCAAGAACATATCTGTAGTTGAACAAATTGTGTTTATTACTCATTTCTGTGTGGGAGAACACGTGTCATGGGAACCATGGAATGTTTCAGTGAGAGGGTTTGGGGGAAGCTCTAAGGAGGTGAGGGTTCACTCTAGATTGAATGTTATGAAAAACTGGGGGAAATTCAATGATTAGTTATCTCAATAAATCTTATTTACAGGGAGGGGAAAGGAGAACAAGGATAAAGATTTTATAATTATTTTTATTGATTTCAGAGAGGAAGGGAGAGAGAGAGAGAAATATCAATGATGAGAGAGAATCATCGATCAGCTGCCTCCTGCATGCTTCCCATTGGGGACAGAGCCTGAAACCTGGGCATGTGTCTTTACTAGGAATCACATGGTGACTGACCTCGTGGTTCATTCCCTTCTGGTCTAATGAATTTATGTTAAGATATCATTTGATAATATAATGGGAGAGCCCTTGTAGGTAAAACTCTCTCTCTCTTGCAGTCTTTAAGATTCTCCCTTTGTTGTTAATGTTTGCCATTGTAATTATGACCTGTCCTGGTGTGGGTATTTTTGGGTTCATCTTGTTTGGGGCTCTCTGTGCTTGTTTAATTTTCTTCTTTCCCAAATCAGAGAAGTTTTCTGTCATTATTTATTCAAATAGGTTTTCTAATCCTTGATCCTCTTCTTGTCCTTCTGGCACCTCTATTATACAAATTATACTTCATTTTATGTTGTCTTAAAGTTCTCCTAGCTCTCATCTTACTTTTTAATTTTTTTCTCCAATTACTATTCAAATTGGGTGTGTTTTTCTGTCCTATCTTCTAATTCACTAATTTAGTCCTCCACTCCTTCTAGTCTACTGTTGAAACCTTCTGTTGTGTGTTTTTTATTGTAACTATATCATTTTTTATTCTCTCTTGATGCTTACATATATTGTTGATTTTCTCATCCATCTGGATTATGAACTGTATGGCCCTTACTCTATGTTCTTTTTCTGATATACATCATGCCTTCATTTCATTTAGTTCCTTTTTAGCGATTTCTCTTTTTCTCTGCTTGGGGACTTGTATTTGCTATCTCTTTCTGGCCCTGGGCACCCTGCTTGGGGTTTGAGAGGTTGAAGACCTTATCAGGCCAATGGTACAGAAATCATTAGCCCAGAGACTGGGTCTGCCTTGAATCTCACGCCTTTATTGTCTCCGCTTTGAGTTGTATCCCCTTTTCCCATGGATCTGGCCCCTCAGTTGTCTGCTTCAGATGCTCAGAGTGGTGAAAGTGGGTTCACAGTTCCTCTGATGTGAGACTCCCTGTGAGGACCCAGAGCCCTGTGGCATGCAATTTGCTGTGAGGTCCCAGCACCTGTAGCAGGATGGTGCCCTAGGTTCCTCTGGCAGTGCACTTGCAGCAGGGTCCTGTGGCCACTGGCTGGGAACACTGCATTGCTCTGGGTTGCTCCGGCAGTGTTCTCCTGTGGCCCGGAGTGGGGTATGTGCTAGGCTGCTCCAGATAAGCCCTGCAGGACTTTCCCAGGGGCCAGGGAAAAGTGGATGTGAGTTTTGTTGGGTCACACAGTCAGA
Source organism: Lasiurus cinereus (assembly GCA_011751065.1). Taxonomy (NCBI): domain Eukaryota; kingdom Metazoa; phylum Chordata; class Mammalia; order Chiroptera; family Vespertilionidae; genus Lasiurus; species Lasiurus cinereus. The sequence goes on along the minus strand of JAAGEH010000013.1, from coordinate 10,715,331 downwards.
GCTCTCCTGTGTCTTGGAGTGGGGCATGTGCTGGTCTACTCCAGGTCACCACGGCAGCAAGTCCCCTGGACTCAGTGTGGAGTGGGTATGGGCTGCTCTGGGTCACACAATCCTCACTTTCTTGTAGTTCAGAGTGAGGTGTACCCTAGGTTGCTCCTGGTGGCCCCAAAAGGACTGTCCTGGTGGTCAGGGGGGGAGCAGGGGTGGGTTCCTCTGGCTCACACAGTCAGAGCTCTCCTGTGGCCCTGAGTTACAGGTATTCTGGGTTGCTCTGGATCACCCCTCCAAGGCCAGGGTGGAGTGGGGTGTGTTGCTCTGGATCGCACAGTCTGCACTATCCTGTGACCTGGAGTAGGGCATTCTTTGGGTTGCTCCAGGCTGCCTCTGTAGCAGGTCCAAAGGCTGGGGATGAAGTGGGCACCAGGTGACTCTGATTCAGGCTAGCAGCGTGGTTCTGAAATCCAGGGCGGGTGGGGCACAGGTTCCTCCTGGTTTGCTCTCACTGTGGGGTCCTGGAGCCAGGTCCAGGGAGGCTGGGTCCTGGTGGGCTGGTGAGGAGTCCTCATGCAGGATATCACTCTGGCGAGCACTCCCTTAAACGTCTGACTGCCTGCCAGAAAGTACTGAGCCACTCACTGCCAGGGCACAGTGGTAGTTCCATGTGGGTTATGACTGGGAAGCAGCATTCTCTAGACATTCTCTACCCTTTCTTATTGAAAATTGTCTCCTCAGCCAAAACCGGTTTGGGTCAGTGGAGAGAGCATCGGACTGCGGACTGAAAGGTCCCAGGTTCGATTCCAGTCAAGGGCATGTACCTTGGTTGCGGACACATCCCCAATAGGGGGCATGCAAGAGGCAGCTGATCGATGTCTCTCTCTCATTGATGTTTCTAACTCTCTATCCCTCTTCCTTCCTCTCTGTAAAAAGAATCAATAAAATATATTAAAACAAAAAGAAAATTGTCTCCTCAGGTGTGTGTAATTTGTTAATTAATGGTGGATGTTCTCCTATCTATCTATCTATCTATCTATCTATCTATCTATCTATCATCTATTTATTTATTTTCAGTTTTAAATATTTTATTTTGTCTATGCTTCTATGGTTACCTGTCAGAGAGAAAATTCTGATTTCAAGAAAAAATAATTGGATTGTTACCTCTTTCTCTACCTCTTACATAAATATTTATTTCTTTGTAACTCACTATATTATGATTAATTTGTTTACATGTCTGTCATTTCCTCTAGATTGTGAATCTCTTCAGGTCAGGAATTATATCTTTTTAAAAAATTATTTATTGTTTAAAGTATTACATAAGTCTCCTTTTCCCCCCATTAAACTCTTTCCAGCAACCCCCACCCCCCAGCACATACCCTACTGTCTGTATTCATTGGTTATGTTCATATGCATGCATACAAGTCCTTTGGTTGATCTCTTACCCCCTCAACTGCTGGCTTCTCTCATAGATTGGACAGTCTGTTTGTTGCTTCTATCACTCTAGTTCATCAGTTTTTGTTGTTCCTTATATTCCACAAACAAATGAGATCATGTGCTATTTGTCTTTCTCTGACTGGCTTATTTTGCTTAGCATAATGTTCTCTAGTTACACCCATGCTGCTACAAATGGTAAGAATTCCCTCTTTTTTACAGCAGGGTAGTATTCCATTTTGTAGATGTACCACAGTATTGTAATCCACTCAACTCTTGATGGGCACTTAGCTATTGTAAATTGTGCTGCTATGAGCATAGGGGTGCATATATCCTTTCTGAATGGTGTTTCTGTTTTCTTGGTATATATTCCTAGAAGTGGGATTACTGGGTCAAATGGCAGTTCCGTTTTTAATTTTTTGAGGAAACACTTGCTCTTCTTCTTTTCCTTCTGGCACCGCTATTATACATATGTTGCTTTGTTTCATATTGTCCCAAAGCTCCCTTAGCCTCTCCTCCTGCCTTTTATTTTTTTTCTCCACTTGCAGTTCAGATTGGATGTGTTTGGCTGCCCTGTCTTCTAATTCACTAATTTGGTCCTCCACTTCTTTTAGTCTACTGTTGAAACCCTCCATAGTGTTTTTTATTGTAGCTATATCACTTTGTATTTCCTTTTGATTCTTACATAAGTTGTTGATATTCCAACCCATCTGGTTTATGAACTATATGTCTCTTATTCTGAATTCTTTTTTGGAAAAATTGGATGCCTCCTTTTCATTTAGTTCCTTTTCTGGCAATTCTTCCTTTTCTTGCCTTTGGGGGTTGTTTCTTTTTCTCCCCAGTTTTGCTCTTACTGAAGGATCTAGGTATCGAGTTGAACTGGGCTTGTGACTGCAGTGGCAGGCTTTTCAGTGGGTTGCATGGTCACCAAGCCTGGAGTCAATGTGACACATTTGGTGGTAATTCAAGTGGTTATAGTACCTAGGGTTATTGCATGAAGCACCTGGTAATGCTTCATAGAGCTTGGCTGCTCACGCTGGGTTGCAGTGCCCAGGTTGCTACATTGGACTTGGTGGCAGCTGGCATCTGGGATTGCTGTGTGAGGCACATGGAGTTTCTGCATAAGTCTTGGCTGCTCATGCTCCGTTGCAGTGCCTGAGGTTGTTGTATCAGGCTTGGCAGTGCTTAGTTTGGTCATGGCATCCAGGGTTGCTGCATAAGGCTTAACTGTTTACTTGTGAATAAGGCACCCGGGGTTCCTACATAAGACTTGGCTGTTCATGGGTGGTCACTGAGCCCGGAGTTGCTATGGAAGGCTTCTTTTTTGGCCTGGCCCCGGGAGGAGGTGCATGACACTTCTACCTATTTGACTGCCATTTTGTGTCTGATGTTAGTTTCTTTTGTGGGTGGCAAAGTAACCTTATTTTTGTGTAGTTAGACAAAATTATGAAATGGCCTTGTTTTATTTCACTTTATCATGGTGTCAGAATAACCTATCCCACAATGTGAGAATAGCATAGCATTGCTGTGCCAAGCTAGCTTTTGGGTATCAATTGCTTCTATATCTGTCTCTCTCTGTATCTCATTCTCTTTACATGCACACCCCCACATACACACAGACCCATACACACACATGCACACACACACTCTATACACATTCACACACCATCTTTACAAAAATTAAGTAATTCTATGCATACTGTTTTGTAAATTTTTTTTTTCACTTAACCATTCATTTGATATTTTTTTCTGCCAAAAGTAATAATTCTGTGAAAGGATTGAGAAGTACAGATTGGTAGATACAAAATAGTCATGGGGATGTATAGTTAATAATATTGTAATAACTATGCATGGTTTCGGTTGGGTAGAGGAATTGTCAGGGGGAACACTTTGTAATGTTATATATTTGTGTAACCACTATGCTGTACACCTGAAACTACTACAAAATATTATTGAATATAAACTGTAATTTATTTATTTTTCCTATTTTTTCTTTATTGATTAAGATATTACAAAAGTGTTCTTATCCCCAATTATTCCCCCATCCTTCCAGTCCTGCCCTCAACCTCATCCCCTGTTGTTTGCATCCATCGCTTATGGTTATATGCATGCATACAAGTCTTTTGGTTGATCTCTCCCCGCTTACTCCAACCCTCCCCTACCTTCCCTCTGAGGTTTGAGCATATGATCAATGCTTCTCTGTCTCTAGAATCTGTTTTTGTTCATCAATTTATGTTGTTCATTATAATCCACAAATGAGTGAAATCATGTGATATTTGTCTTTCTCTGACTGACTTATTTCACTTAGCAAAATGCTCTCCAGCTCTATCCATGTTGTTGCAAATGGTAGGAGTTCCTTCCTTTTTACAGCAGTATAGTATTCCATTGTGTAGATGTACCAAAGTATTTTAATCCACTCATCTGCACATGGGAACTTAAGGCTGTTTCCAAATCTTAGCTATAGTAAATTGTGCTGCTATGAACATAGGGGTGCATATATCCTTTCTGATTAGTGTTTCTAGTTTCTTGGATCTATTCCTAGAAGTGGGATCACTGGGTCAAATGGGAGTTCCATTTTTAGTTTTTTGAAGAAGCTCCATACTGTTCTCCACAGAGGCTGCATCAGTCTGCATTCCCACCAGCAGTGCACAAGGGTTCCTTTTTCTCCACATCCTTGCCAGTACTTGTCATTTGTTGATTTGTTGACGATAGCCATTCTGACAGGTGTGAGATGGTACCTCATTGTCATTTTGATTTGCTTCTTTCAGATGATTAGTGACTTTGAGTATGTTTTCATATTCTCTTGGCTTTCCTTATGGCTTCTTTTGAGAAATATCTATTTAGGTCTGTTGCCCATTTTTTTAAATTAATGTGTTACATGTATACATGTCTTCCCATTGCCCCCCCTTTCAGGCATAGATTAACTTCCCAGTGTCTTGTGTTCATTGGTTATGCATGCATACAAGTCCTTTGGTTGATCTCTTATCTAACCCACCTCTTAACCTTCCTGCTTAATTTGACAGTCTGTTTGATGCTTTACTGCCTCTGTATCTATCTTTTTGTTCATCAGTTTATAATGTTCTTTATTATCCACAAATGAGTGAGATCATATGGTGTTTCTCCTTCATTGACTGGCTTATTTCACTTAGCATAAGGCCCTCCAGTTCCATCCAGGTTGCTGCAAATGGTAAGAATTCCTTCTTTTTTATGGCATCATAGAATTCCATTGTGTAGATCTACCAAAGTATTTTAATCCATTCATCTGCTGACAGGCACCTAGGCTGTTTCCAAATTGTAGCTATTGTAAATTGTGCTGCTATGAACATGGGGGTGCATAAATCCTTTCTGATTGATGTTTCTAATTTCTTAGGATATATTCCTAAGAGTGGGATTGCTGGGTCAAATGGGAGATCCATTTTTAGTTTTTGAGGAAACTCCATAATGTTCTCCACAGTGGCTGCACCAGTCTGCATTCCCACCAACAGTGCACAAGGGTTCCTTTTTCTCTACATCCTTGCCAACACTTGTCATTTGTTGATTTGTTGATGATTGTCATTCTGACAGGTGTGAGATGGTATCGCTTTGTCATTTTGATTTGCATCTCTCAGATTAGTGACTTTGAACATGTTTTCATGTGTCTCTTGGCCTTCCTTCTGTCGTCTTTTGAAAAGGTTCTATTTAAGTCCGTTGCCCATTTTTTAATTGGATCCTTTATCTTCCTTTTATTAAGTTGTAGAAGTTGGCTGTAAATGTTGGAGATTAAACCTTTATCAGTGGTAACATTTGCAAATATGTTCTCCCATACAGTGGGCTTTCTTGTTGTTTTGTTGATGGTTTCTTTTGCTGTGCAAAAGCTTTTTATTTTGATGTAGTCTCATTTGTTTAATTTTTCTTTAGCTTCCATTGCCCTTGGAGCAGTATCAATGAAGAAGTTCTTTTGGCATATGTCTGAGATAGTGCTGCCTGTGGATTCCTCTAGTATTTTTATGGTTTCCCATCTTATGTTTAAGTCCTTTATCCAGTTTATTTTTGTGTATGGTGTAAGTTGGTGGTCTATGTTGCCCATTTTTTAATTGGGTTATTTGTTTCCCTTTTGTTAAGTTGTATGAGTTCTCTGTACATGTTGGAGATTAAACTCTTATTTGAGATATCCTTAAAATATATGTTCTCCCATGCAGTGGGTTGTCTTGTTATTTTGTTGATGGTTTCTTTTGCTGTTCAGAAGCCTTTTTTGATGTAGTCCCATTTGTTTATGTTCTATTTAATTTCCATTGCTCTAGGAGCTGTGTCGGTGAAGATATTGTTTCAGCATATATTTTAGATTTTGCTGCCTGTGGAGTCCTCTAATATTTTTATGGTTTCCCATCTTATGTTTAAGTCCTTTATCCATTTTGAATTTACTTTTGTGTATGGTGTAAGTTGGTGGTCTAGTTTCATGGTTTTTTTGCATGTGTCTGACCAAATTCCCCAGCACCATTTATTGAAGAGACTCCATTGTATGTTCTTGCTTCCTTTGTCAAATATTGAGCTTAGTGGTTTGGGTTGATTTCTGGGTTGTCTATTCTATTCCATTGGTCTATGTCTGTTCTTGTGCCAGTACCAGACAGTTTTGAGAACCGTGGCTTTGTAATACATTTTGATATCTGGTATTGAGGTCCCTTCTACTTTCTTCTCAGGATTGCTGCAGCTATTCAGGGTTTTTATAAACTGTAATTTAAATAAAATTAAAAATATAATGAAAAAAAGAAAACGTTCAACATTGACTATTGTAGGAATAAGAATATTTACACCTCTGAAAAAATACATGTTGTGTTTCCTTTTTAAAAAATTCTATGACGTCACTTTTATTGGCTACATAGTATTCCACTATATAGATGTACTTACATTCACCTTTTATTTATTTAACCTTTTGCATATTGGTGCACATTTAGATGGTTTCCATCAGTTTGCTATTGTACACCTGACAGTGTAAATCCTACTGGTTGAAAAGCTAATTAGAGTCTAGATTCTAACATGGAATATTTTTTAGTTCTGAAAGCTATCTTCTTATGCCTTGGGTGTGACATGGGGTCTGTTATGGATTGAATTTTGTGTCCCCAGAAAATTCATATGTTGAAGCACCAACCCCCAGTGTGGATGTATTGAGATGGGGCCTCTAAGGAAGTAATAAAGGTTAAATGAAATCTTAAGGTTGGAGCCTGATCCAATAGAATAGTGTCCTTAGAAAAAGAAACACCAGAGTGTGAGCTCTCTTGCACACAATGATGAAAGACAATATGAGAAACAATGCTGAAAGACAGAGAGAAGAAAACTGTCTATGAACCAGGAAGACAGCTTTTGCCAGGAACCAAATTTGTCAGCAACTTTATCTTGGATTTCTCAGACTCCAGAACTATGGGGAAATAAATTTCAGTTGTTTCAGCTACCCAGTTTATAGTATTTTCTTATAGTAGCTTCAGCAGACTAATACAGTGTTTATTGGCCAAATTCTATGAGACTACCTGGGATTTATTTTATATATTTATATTTAACGATTATATATTTACAATATAGAATATCCTATATAATAAAGAGGTAATATGTAAATTGATCATCACTCCAACACACAAGATGGCCAACCCCATGTGGCCAAAGATGGCAGCCCCCATGTGGACACAAAATAGCCACCACAAGATGGCCGTCAGGGGAGGGCAGTTGTGGGAGATCAGGCCAGCAGAAGACAATTGAGAGGGACCAGGCCCGCAAGGGAAGGCAGTTGAGGGGGATCAGGCCTTCAAGGTAGGGCAGTTGGGGGGAACCAGGCCTGTAGGGGAGGGCAGTTGGGGGCAACCAGAAAAGCAGGCAAAAGCAGTTAGAGGCAACCAGGCCAGCAGGGGAGGGCAGTTAGGGGTGACTGGACTAGCAGGGGAGGACAGTTAGGGGCAACCAGGCCAGCAGGGGAGGACAATTGGGGCCAACCAGGCCTGTAGGGGAGGAAAGTTGGGGATGACCAGGTCAGCAGGGGAGGCCAGTTAAAGGTGACCATGCTGGGAAGGAAGGGCAGTTAGGGGTGACTGGGCCAGAAAGGAGGACAGTTGGGGGTGACCAGGCCTGCAGGGGAGAACTGTTAGGGGCAACCAGGACAGCAAGTGAGGGAAGTAAGGGGCAATCAGGCCATTGGGGGAGCTGTTAGGCATTGATCACACTGGCAGGGGAGTGTTTAGGAGGCAATCAGGCAGGTAGGCAGGCAAGCAGTTGGGAGCCAGCAGTCCTGGATTGTGAGAGGAATTTCTGACTGCCCGTTTAGGCCTGATTCCATTGGACATCCCTTGAGGGGTCCCAGATTGGAGAGGGTGCAGGCTGGTCTGAAGGAAACACCCCTCCCTCTGTCAGTGAATTTTGTGCACCGGTCCTCTAGTATATATATAAATAATTTATACACACAAACTTGTATTCATTGTCTATATATTATAATTTACAGGGGTTGGAAAATGTAGGTATATAGTTGTGAGTACAGGAAACACCCAATTTATTCTTCAATTATTATTTATTATTGTAATATTTTCTACATGAACAACTGTTAATTTTGCCCACTCCTGTATTCTAATTAATTAGTGAACTTTCCTTTCACTTTTTTAAACTTTTCAGATAAGGGTATAATTAATTGCTCTCTCTACTTTTATTATTAATATAAACATTTAAGAATTATGAGTTTTCCTCAGTATTAGTTTGGCATAAACTCACACATTTTTAATATTTTTATTGACTTTTATAGAGAGAGGAAGACAGAGGGAGAGAGAAATAGTAACATTTATATGAGAGCAGATCATCCATTTGCTGCTTTCTGAACACCCCCTACCAGGGATTGAGCCTGCAACCCAGGGATATGCCCTGACCAGGAACTGAACCAGTAATCTTTTGGTGCACAGGACTATGCCCAATCAACTAAGACACACCAGTCAGGGCAACTCATACATTTTAAAAAATAAACTTCATTTTGGAATAATTTTACACTTACAGAGAAAACTGCGAAGATCATATACAGTTTCCATATAACCCTCACTCAGTTTCTCCTAATGTTAATATCTTTTATAACCAGAGTACATTTGTCAAAACTAAGAAATTGACATTGGTACTTTACTACTAATTAAACTCCACACTTTACTGGGATTTTACCAGTTTTTTCACTAACATTTAGGATACTACATTGCATTTAGTCATCATGTCTTTTTAGTTTTCTGGTGTGTGATTTTCTCTTCTTGTTTCCACGACTTCAATGATTTTCATGAGTACTGGTTAGGTATTTTATAAAATATTCCTCGACTTGGGCTTTTATGATGTTTTTCTCATAGTTAGACTGAGTTTGTGGGTTTGGAGAAGAATACTACAGAGGTGAATGCCTTTTTCATTACATGATATCAACATGGCTTACTGCTTGTGTGTTAACCTTGATCAGCTGGTTTAGGCTGTGTTTGCCTCATTTTTCCACTGGGAAGTTACTGTTTTTCCCTTTCCACACTCTATTCTTTGGAATTGAGTCACTAAGTCTAGTCCAAACTTGGAGGTGGCAAGAGGACTGCTGGTTCCCAAGGGAGAGTATCTACATACATTATTTGTAATTCTATAAGGAATTACAAAATTACCATTTATCCGTTTATTCAATCATTTATTTATGTCAGTATAAACCCATGTATATTTATTTTATACTTTGTTTTTTAAATATTTTTATTGAATTTTAGAGAGAGAGGAAGGGAGAGGGATAGGGAGATAGAAACATGAATGAAAAAAATCATTAATCAACTGTCTCCTGGGGATCAGCTTGCAACCAGGGCATGTGCCCTGAGTGGGAATAGAACCAATGACCTCTTGGTTCCTGGCTCAATGCTCAACCACTGAGCCACATGGGCAGGGTTATTTTATACTTTGAATAAGAATCCAATACTACATTATTTATTTTGTTGCTCCAATTGTCCCAGCATTGGCCATTGAGAGTTCTTCCTAGTTGCTCCTGTATATCCTTTTGACATGCCCCCATCCTTTTATCTTTGAGCACTTCCTTGCTGTACTTACATTTTGTTTGTTTCCCCTAACATATTCTATTAGGGGCCCAGTGCATGAATTCGTGAACATTGAAAGGAACTGTAGGCCACAAAGTTGCAGTGTGCACAGGAGCGGGTCTCAGCCCGTCCTCTGTACCCATGCCTGGCCCCTCCCATCATGCCTCCCCCTCCTCTATCTGCCAGCAGTCCCACTCCCGCTGCAGCCGCTTCCATGTGATGGCTACTGCCCCAATCACCCCTCAGAAGCACAGGGTGGTGGAGAAACCCTCAGGGGCAATTGGGGCTGGCAGCTGCCACTCCCACCTGCTGACAGTGCCAAATGATGGGCATTAGCACAGGGGACTGGAAGCAGGTGTGAGCAGTGGCTCTGGCGCAGGTTGCCGGTGTGAGCAGGGCCGGCACTGTGAATGGATGTGAGCAGCAGCTTTGGCGCCAGCAGTGGGTGCAAGCAGGCTGTCCCCAGCAGTGGGTGCAAGAGACGGCTGCTGGCCTTTATCACCCTTCAGGAGCAGGGGAAGATGGAGAGCCCTCAAGGGTGATCAGGGTTGGCAGCTGCCACTCACAGTCACTGATGGCACTGGGCACTGGCAGCAGGTGCAAGTACCGGGCAAGACCAATGCACATGGGAGCAAAGAATTTTTAATTACCACCAGAGGCTCACCCTGATAACAGAGACTGGTGCCCCGCCTTGTTCTGGTGCCCCCTCTCAACTGTTCCACCATCCAGCCGTGGCCAATGCCTGCTATGTTCAGCACTCTGCCACCTGCTGCTGATGTCCACCATGTTTCACCTTGGTGGTCAGTGCACGTCATAGTGACTAGTTATTCAGTTGTTCCACTGTTCAGTCTATTTGTATATTAAGGTTTTATATATATAGACTAGAGGGCTGGTGCATGAAATTCATGCATGGGGGAGGGGTGTTCCTCAGCCCAGTCTGCACCCTCTCCAATCTGGGACATCCCTCTCACAATCCAGGACTGCTGGTTCCCAGCTGCTTGCCTGCCTGCCAGCCTGATTGCCCTTAACTGCTTCTGCCAGCCAGCCTGATCACGCCCTAACCACTCCCCTGCCAGCCTGATCAGTACCTAACTGCTCCCTGATGGCCCTATTGCCCCTAACTGTCCTCTCCTGCTGGCCTGGTCACCCCCAACTGTTCTCCCCTGCAGGCTGGGTCACCCCAACTATCCTCCCCTGCAGGCCTGGTCCCCCCCAACTGCTCTCCCTGCAGGCCTAGTCCCCCCCATCTGCCCTCCCCTGTAGGCCTGGTCCCTCCCAACTTTCCTCCCCTGCAGGCCTGGTCCCCCCCAACTTTCCTCTCCTGCAGGCCAGCTGCTCTGCCTTTTTGGCCTGGTCCCTCTCAACTTCCCTCCTCTGCTGGCCTGATTGCCCAAAACTGCCCTCCCCTGCTGGCCATCTTGTGGCGGCTATCTTGTGTCCACATGGGGGTGGCCATCTTTGATCACATGGGAGTGGTCAATTTGCATATTACCTCTTTATTAAATAGGAGTATTTTCTATAATTTTTTTTCTGAGCTTGTTTGTCAGGAGAAGATTTTTAATTCCTATTCACTTAGGGACTCTAATTCTATATTTATTACTTATTTCTCAGTTTACTATCCTGTGTTCTGTGACTATAGTATGTAGAATTTCGGTCCTTTTATTTACTAAGAGCATTTTTTTAATTCAAATACACAAATAATAGTTGTGAATGATTCATGTGCACTTGAAAAGAAAATGTAATTCCTTGTCCTGCTCATTATGTTCTTATCACTTGACAGCTTAACCTACATTAGTTATTGTATTATTTAGCTCCATACTTTTTAAAATCAGTTTTTATTCTTGATTTGTCTTCTGATAATATTGAGTTCTCCAGTCACATTACACAGCAGACCCTTGGAACACATCACAAAGCATGCATCCTGAGACAATGTGATTTTCATCCACAAATGCAGTAAAGGTATAACTGAAAATTTCAAATTTCTTCTTCACATCTTTAATGTAGTTAACTCTGAGTAGACAGTGTCAAAGCCAAGTTTACATTTAGATACAGTTTAGTTCATTAACTAGCTAAGTCACTTTTTTAAGCAGAATTAGAAATTGTCCACAAGCCATGGGCCTTCTGGATTCATCCATTCAATAATTATTTCTTAAGCATCCACAATGAGCCGGGCACTGAGCTAAGGGGTAAGGATACAGATATGAGCGAGATACTCATAGCTCCTGTGCTCATGGAGCTTCAGTGTAGTGACATTTACTTGCAGATTTTTGAAACTACATGAAATCTGTCAGTTCCAAAGTTCTGCTCTGTGTTTATTTTTTCCTCAAAGTTCTTTTTTTTCCGTCTTTATTTTACTTAGTTTTATGTTATCTTATTTAGCTTATTAGACTTTCATTGTATAGCATACTTTTGATCCACATTCCCTTACATTATCTCTTTAGTGCCTGTCTTCTATGAAATACCAAAAAAAAAAAAAACCCTTCTTTCTTTCTTAGAAATAAACATATCTTAGGTGAATATTACATGCCAGGAACTGCTTTATACATTTGGAATGTTGTGACAAGTAAGATAGTTTTCATTCTCAAACTAGTAGGGAAGATTTGCATAGAAGAAAATAATTATTCTGTAATATAATATGTTAACTACCATAGTAGAGCCAAGAAAAGGGTATGGAAGAATGGAGGAAGGGGTTGTTAATTCTGCCTGGTGAAGGCTTCATTTGAGAAGATAATATTTGATGGGGGCTTACAAATGAGTAGGCTTTACCATGTAGAGAAAACATGTTTCAAAATCAAAAACATGTGAAAATGTTCATAAAACATGAAGTCCTCCAGTGCACTACTTTAGACCATAATAAAGAGTGATCAGAGATTAATAGGGCCAGAGAAGGGCCTTTACTGGTCTTTATGATGGATCAATCAACTATTATGTGTATAGGGAGGCATTGAACTTCCTGGCTGATAGTCTAGGTTCAAGAGACGATGACTAAGTACAGCTCTTCCCTCTGTGGAGCAGCCTTTTGGATACCACTCAAGTGTTCTGCTCACTTTTTGCCCTAATCATTACTTCAGACAGACTCCTGGCTATTTAGTCCATTAGGGTCACCATTCTGACCACTCTTTGTTAATGTTTCTTCCTGCCTTCACATTCCATGATTAAGTCCTACTGATTAGTTTCCTTGATGACCACCACTTATAAAGTCACTGTAACACTCAGAGTACGAGACAAAACCTTAGAGTTTTAGAATATCTTTAAAATACTCATAGGGGAGTAGGAGGGAAAGAGAGAACAAGAGATTACACTCTTGGGGAGAGTGTGAGGGTGGAGAGAAAAGATATGGGAGGATGAATTTTTGAGAAAGAGCAAGTAGCTGATGCTAATAATAAAGCAAGGGACTTCCAGTCAAGATGGCAGCGAAGATAAATATGGTACTCAAATACTCTTATAACCACAGCAAAATTAGAACTAAATTACAAAACAACCATCATTCAGAACCACCTGAAGTCTAGCTGAACAGATTTCTACAACCAAGAATATAAAAAAGTCACGTTTATAATGTTAGGAGGGGTAGAAACACAGAATGAGCTGGTTTCCTTATATGCATGCATACAAACCCATGTGTGGATAAAAACCAGGAAGGATATCTGGGCTGTGGAGATTTCCCTGAGGAGTGAGGAGTCACAGCCCCATCCCAGGGTTACATTGCCAGGAAGAGAAGTCCCCATAACTTCTGGCTGTAAAAACCGGTGTGGATTGAGGAAGGAGGATGAGGTTGCTGGAGTCTGAGGTAGTTCCTCTTTTTAAAAAAAATCTTTATTGTTCAGAGTATTAAAGATGTCCCCCTTTCCCCCCTTGCATGCTACTAAATGGTTCCAACCACAATCCAGGCCTTCAACACCTTATTGTCTGTGTTCATGAGCAATGTATATATGCATATTAGTTCTTTGGTTAATCTCTTCCCACCCCTGCACCTTCCCCCCTGATTTGTCAGTGTTTTTCATGCCACTGATTCTATTTTATTTATCAGTTTTTTGTGTTCATTGACTCAAAATATAAGTGAGATCATGTGATTTGTCTCTCAGTTTAGCATAATCATATTGGGGTCACTCCATACTGGCTCAAAAGGTAATATATCTTTTTAAAAATATATATATTTCATTGATTTTTTACAGAGAGGAAGGGAGAGGGATAGAGAGCTAGAAACACTGATGAGAGAGAAACATCAATCAGCTGCCTCCTGCACACCTCCAACTGGCGATGTGCCCGCAACCAAGGTACGTGCCCCTGATTGGAATCGAACCTGGGACCCTTCAGTCCGCAGGCTGATGCTCTATCCACTGAGCCAAACCGGTTTTGGCAAAAGGTAATAAATCTTTATTTTTTTACAGCTGCATGGTATTCCACTGTGTAAATATACCAGTTCATTTTTATCCATTAATCTACTGATGGGCATGTGGACTGTTTCCAAATCTTAGCTATTGAAAATAATGCTTGCATGAACATAGGGATGCATATATTCCTTCCGATTAGTATTTCAGTCTTCTTAGGATATATTCCTAGAAGTGAGACCACTGGGTCAAATGGGACTTCCATTTTTAATTTTTGGAGGAAATTCCATACTGCTTTCCATAGTGGTTGTACCAGTCGGCATTCCCAGGGTTCCTTTTTCTCCACATCTTCACCAGCACTTGTTGCTTGTTGATTTTTTGATAATAGACATTCTGGCAAGTGTAAGGTAGCAACTCATTATCATTTTAACTTGCATCTGTTGAATGATTAGTGACTTGAGTATTTTTTCATATGCTTTTTGGCCTCTTTATGTCCACTGTGGAGAAGTGTCTATTTAGGGCCTTTGCCCATTTTATAAATTGGATTGTTTGTATTCTTTTAGTTAAGTTGTATGAGTTCTCTCTCTCTCTCTCTCTCTCTCTCTCT